>NIVC01002418.1:0-145968 GCA_002269645.1 Macrostomum lignano
CTGAGATCACCGCCTAGTGATGGTATGTGTAGCGTTGGAGTCCTGCGTACAGGCCAGATCGCGACGGCACCATACGGACTCGTGATAAGGTTGATTTGGGCAGAATGTCACGTCGGGCAGCACAAACGGCTCGCTGTTGTACTTCGTCTCCACGGTGACAATGTACTGCAAATAGTTTATGGCCAGGAGTATGATGTGTGCACCCCGAACGCAATCAGGGCGCAGCAGATAATGAGCATCCAGAGACGACGCACTGCTTTGTTCTCTACTCGCAGCTTATAGAAACCATGTGCCGTCGTGTGCTGTAGAAAATTGTTGAGAAGAGGCTCCGGTTGTTGGCCTCCTATAACTGGGTATCTACCGACTCCTCCGCTTTGGGAAGATTCTCTTGAGAGCTCGACATTCTTCAAACATGAATTACTGTTTTGGCTCACTGGAGATTGAAACAAGTAAGAACTGTCGGGTATGCATGCTAACTGAGAGGCAGGTGGTTAAGCTTTAAATTAGTTAAAGGAGCGAGACTTACCACCGATGACGCTAGTCTCCACTGGGTTTGATTGCCGTCTCCAATACAACTATCAAGGTCCAGGCGTGAAATTTAAGTTTGCCCAATCTTCTTTAGTCAATTTCTCACGGGTGGGTCTGCATGTTTTTTCCTCTTTTGTCGGCCTCTTTTTTAAAGCTTTCTGATGAAGAACCGAGGAAATTAACTTTGCCCGCACCTCAGTCTCGTCCCCGTTACTAAAAAAGCAATGCGTGGGTGAGTGGCTGATTGCCGAATAGGGAGCTGCGCTGGAAGATTGGCAGCAAGTTTTCTTGCATTTCGATTGGCCGCGAACTGCAGCGGAGTTGGCAACAGCCGGAAAATAAGTATTGGTCGTTTGTTGAAGGAGAAAATTTTTGCTCCTTCCCGCAAACCTGAGCACCACAGCGCCTGACTTTTTGAGAAGAAAATTAGATTTCCCCCTTCTCACTCACGCGTGGATCGATAGCGCTGGTCTGTGTGGCCTTCCGTTTTCCATCTTCCTCAGGGTCAATGCAACAGCCGCTAGCTAAGAAAAACTAACACCCGAGAGCCTTGTAGTGAGCCTTCGTTAGAGAAGGAGAGGTTATTTCAGCTTTCTATTAATAATTCAGAGCTTGTAATGCCCTTCCTCGCAGTTACCAAGGCGACGGCAGTGCTACGAATCACAAAGTCTAATATTCCAGGCGAAATTTTCTTCAGAATTTCTACCTCTCCTGAAGCCTCATCAACTTGATTAAGTCTCTCTTCCTAAACTCACGGATTGGACCACCCATGAATAACTGCCCCCTCCCCCACACTCAGCAGGCCGTCCCTTTGGTAAGCGAAACTTTTAAAGTGACCGTCACGGTTAGAGACTCCGGTTGTCAACGGCAACCAGCAAAATCACCGGCACGGTAGATTGCCGCCCATCGTTTTTACTGCCTTGTCGGTGCTTTTGTGCCAGAAAGAACACAGAGAGAGCTTTAAAACCCGCAGGAAAAGAATTGGTCCCAAAGGACTGTCGTGATTTAAATTGTCCATTTCCACTACTCAATTGTCTTAATACGAGCATTTTGGTCTTAATGAGGTAAGACTTCATCTCTCTCTGAAATAACCGTAGCAATAGTTTTATTAGTAGCCAGAAAATACATTATAATTATAGCTTACACAATTTCATCGTATAATCTTATAATTAAACTGTCGATGTCTGTTTCTATTTGCTCGAATAGGCTAGAGATGGACGAGATTAAAAAGGAAAATGCTGCTCAAAGTGGCATTACATGCGATGAACCCCAGGACTCCGACAAAATACCTTCGCAAGAAGACGGAAACGGCAGCGCTGGTATAGTATCCGAGTTCTTCGTGACTACAACGGCTCATGGTTTCCTGCATATTGTTCAAAACTCGATTTACCTCCGCATTGTCTGGGCTCTGCTTATTGTGATCGCGTTTGGAGGATTTGGCCTCCATCTGAGCACTTTGGTGGAAAAGTACTTGTCCTATCCGCTGACGACAGAGATCCGGTATTCGGAGGTTGAGTTCGAATTCCCTGACGTGACGGTCTGCCTTACAACAAAGTACAGGCACTGCCTCAACATTGACGTCCGCGATCCAAGAATCGGTCTGGTGACTAATAGCACTGTGCCAAGTCTTGGAAATTACCACTTCTGGTCGGCACTAAACAATACCTTTACGTTTTGGAAGCAGGCTTACGGATTGAAGGATGACCTATTGATCAAATACAGCACTGTCGGTATGCGAGGCTACACGTACGAGATCAACATAACGAATCGGCGCACCGATACCACGGGAATCGAGTACAAGCAAAAAGCTTTAAATCTCGACAATGTCGGCCTACGACGACCCCGAGCTGTTCCGCTGCGCCACTGTGCGACCTAAGGACCGAGCCATCAATTCTGTCAACGATGCCATGGGTCTCATACTCAGCATATTCGATCAGTACATTGGAAATAAGACCACTCCGCTGATAGACGAGCCTGGGTTGCCGGCGTGCGAGTCACGCTTAGCGAGCCGAACGCCCGGCCAAACTTGATCAACTCATTCATCGTGCCACCTGGCACCATCAAGCATACAAAGGTTTCCATGACCAGGCAGGAAAAGCGAAAGACGCCAAAGCAGGATTGTTACGAAAGCTCTAACGACCTGCCCATTCAGGTGTTGAATCCGGATGGCACGCTATCCAGCTATCGCTATACCCAGTCTGACTGCAGAGAGCTCGAATTACAAAAATATGTAATGCGAAAGTGCGGCTGCGTGAGCAACTTTAAACTGGTCCCGGCCGAGTTCAAGTCGCTGTCTGGCAGCCTGAAATATTGCCTCGACTTGGACCCAACGATCCTCAAGGCTAAGAAGATTTTTCTGGCCAACAGTTCCTCTAACGGGTCTCAGACGCTTTTAGTTGAAAAGTTCGATTCATCAGTGGTGCCCATGGAATTGATCCTGGCGCAAACTGGTTTTCGGGCCCAGCATGAGTGCCACTTGAAGGCTCTTGGGGATTTTGTTGCTTCGGCGGAGACCTGTCCACCGAGCTGCGTAGCGTACACCTACCAGGCCTACTCGTCCGAGTCTCTGTGGCCGTTTCAGATCGATCAATACTTTGCCGAGCGAATTCTCAATCTGTTCCAGTCGGCCTACAACTACAGCCTGGAGAAGGGCCTGCCGGTGCCGCTGTTCAAATGCTTCGAGGCTGGCGCTACCATCACCTCGAAGGACTACTGGAAGATGATCGGCTATTCAACCGGGTGGTGATATCGTCAAATAGTCTGCGGGGCACGCAGTACCAGGAAAAGGAAAGCTACCCACTGGCTGGTCTGTTCTCCAATATGGGCGGCATTCTTGGTGAGTGGCAGACTAGACGCTACGCGTAACCGACGCGTATTGAAATTTTCAATCATAACTCCCTCAAATCTCACACTGACAGGACTCTACGTTGGCGTGAGCGTGATATCGGTGTGCGAATTTCTCGAATTTCTCACCCTGCTGACCGTTCACTGGGTGAATCGAAAAAATCGATCTTCGAGTAGAAACGAGGCTGCGACTTAAGCTGTCGAACGGTATTAATCCTGTCATATTAGATATGCATGGGCTCACTTCTGCGCAACATATTCGAATATTTACAGTCGCCTCCGTATAGGCAATTGACAAAAGGTGGAAAACTTTGAATGCTCTAGACTTTAATATCTTACTGCAACCATGAAATATTCATATCGTGCTTATATCTGCTTATAAATAGATTACGTTTTTGCACAAATTAATTACTATAGAACATATTTTGTTAACTTTTTAGAAGTCCCCGGTAGTATCCAGCTTGCGATTCGTTGCCATGCAGAGCTATAATCTTTACCTTAAACCCTGTTGATACGCTCGTGCGAGTGTATTCTGCAGAATACGGATAATTCAGCTACGAGTAGATGATCTTTTCGCAAGCTTGACTACTACTTGCATATAGTAGTACGTCAGTGCTGGCTCGAACATGCCTCTATTTTCTACTTCGAAGTATGAGCTATTTTGCACGAAAGTCTCTCAATAGTTGCTCGCACCAATCTTGATTACAATACTTTTGCTGTATTTTTTGACGTAGTCTGTGTAAGTTTTACAAAGGCTACTTTATTGACTAAATAAAACTTCTAAGCATCGAAAGCCGATCTCTGTTTTTATCGATTCGGCAATCGACAAAAAGAAAAAGAGCTTCAAGTGTTTAGGCCTGCCATACATGATTAAACCACATAAGTACCGCTGTATGTGGTGAGCCACCAGAATTTTCCTGATAAAAGTGGACAGGTTCTGACTGGTACAGTCTGGATCGGTATTTTTAGCTGAGCCGTTTTTCTATAGATATTCAGCAAGTGGCTCTTAAAAATAGAAAGCAATTTACATGGCGACCTCGCATTTCGGCGCTTATCTGCTAAGCTTGATGCTTCACAGGCATTAAGTAACGCCTAAATACTTAAAGACACTCCTGCATTGACCTTGCCCGATGTTTCAAGCCGCATTTTCAACTAGCTTGTTGGCGGAATATTTCTAATTCTGCTTCTTTCTTACACAGATCGTGCGGCGTCCAACTTGTTATGAATAAAGCGGAGGCTTTCTCACCCGAAGGCCATCAGAAGGCGATCGTCAACAGTCCATCTAAATCTTGGGTTTTCTGTCGAGTTATTTGCGTGGCCATAAGTTTCGTCCTGTTGCTATCCAGTTACTATGGCATCAAGTTCATGCAGAGCTCCATCAACGCCCAGCAAGGCCTCGGCACGGCCAGCTTAGCCGTGGTGTACGCGTCCGTCCTGTTCTCATCCTTGGTCCTGGCCAATCCGCTGGTTGAGACAATCGGCCCAAAGCACTGCCTGTCCTTTGCTATGCTGGGCTACATGAGCTACATCGCCTTCAACGCTTATCCGTCATTCTACACACTGATTCCGGCTAGCATGATTGTTGGCCTGTGCTCTGCTCCGCTGTGGGCGAGCATGGCCAGGTATAACATGCAGCTAGCAAGCCTGTACTCAGCAGCAGCTGGCGGTGGCAAATCCTTGGCGGCATCCTCTGCGCTGGTGTTTGGACTGTTCTATGCGATATCTAACACGTGTGAGACGCTTTCAATCCAATACTGTACCGTTTCATCAGCTTTGGGACTGAGATTCAAATATGATTGTGCGACGACTGGGAAGATGGTAAAGATCTTGGAGAAAGGGCGACGATCATAGAGAGGACAGTGACAGAGAAAGGGCGACGATTTTCGAAGAGGGCGACGATTGGGGAGAGATTGACGATCTTGGGAAAGAGAAACGACCTTGGGAAAGAGCGATGATCTTGGAAGAGGGTGACGATCTTGGGAAAGAGAGACGATCTTGGAAGAGGGTGGCGATCTTGGGAGAGGGTGACGATCTTGGGAAAGAGAGACGATCTTGGGAAAGAGCGGCGACCTTGGGAGAGGGCAGTGACTGGAAAGAAGGCGATGGTTCCTTGACGGTACAGTTCAAGAAACCTGATTTTCAGCCTACGTCTGGGCAACTTAATCAGCTACTTGACTCTCCGAACTGAAAATCGACCAGTAAACGCATCGAGCGGATCAAATTCAAGTGCCGAACTCCGGTGCGGCAGCAGTTTCTGTCCGAGCGACTTGGAATCGGGATCTCGTATTGTCAGGCCGACTGAAGAAAGGGTAAATAGTCCGTGATTGCAGTTCCCTACATTCCTACGAGCGTAGATTTCCAATGCATTCCGTTGACTCATTCATTGCACAACCCATACCAGCTGCACATCATGGTCGGCTGTTTCCTCGCCAGCTCGGCAGCGGCTGCTCTAATCGTCACCTTCCTGGTCCCGTCTCTGGACAACATCGCCGAGCAGCAGCAGCAGCAGCAGCAGCAGCAGCAGCAGCAGCAGCAGTCCGGTACCTCGTCGCCAACCTTGCCCGCCTCGTCTGTGCGAGACAAGCTCAGTCGAACAGCCCGGCAGCTGGTCCGGCCTCATCAACTGCTGATGACGCCGCAGCTGATCAACGTCGGCCTCTCGCAGTCATTCGCGCAGGGAGAATTCACTCAGGCAAGTTGAGATGCTCAGTTTTACATAATATACATGATGCGGCTGGAATGCTGCCCAGCTTCAGGCCATAGCTTCAGAGCCCAAAATTTTGCAAAACGTGGCACAGAAAAATCTATATGACATAAATTTAGAAGCGTCACTAGTCCAGCGTCAGCTAGTTGAAATTGGTGTTAAGGAAAGGGTCATCGAAATAGTTCAGAGCTCCGCTTGATGCAGTTAAATAGACGCCATTAAGGCATGAGAAATCTACAGTGTCTACAGTGAGTTAGTTTAACAAATTAGCCGTAAACCACAATCTGCAGGCCTTCGTAGCCTGCAGCCAAGGTGTAGCGTTTGTCGGCTTTGTGATGATGTGCTACGGCGGCAGTCAGATTTTATCATCTCTGCTGTTTGGCAAACTGGCCGAGCTGACTAACAAGCAGGCCTGCGTGTACACCGGTGAGAGGCATTGGGGACTGTACTGCTGTTGTCGTGTATAATGAGTACAGGATTGTGGTGTAGTTGGATTAGGGGCGAAGCCTGGGGGCGCGTGTCTGGGGGCGCCAAAGTGGGGCGACAGTGAGAGGCGCCATGTACCATAGACACCAACTCGGGGTGCCATCTAGGGGCGCCGCCTTGGGGCAACCATATTGGGTGCGCCGTCGGGCGGCATCTTAGAAGGGGCGCCAGCATCAAGGGGCGCCAGCATCAAGGGGCGCCAGCACCAAGGGGCGCCAGCACCAAGGGGCGCCAGAACCAAGGGGCGCCAGCACCAAGGGGCGCCAGAACCAAGGGGCGCCAGCACCAAAGGGCGCCAGCACCAAGGGGCGCCAGCACCAAGGGGCGCCAGCACCAAGGGGCGCCAGCACCAAGGGGCGCCAGCACCAAGGGGCGCCAGCACCAAGGGGCGCCAGCACCAAGGGGCGCCAGCACCAAGGGGCGCCAGCACCAAGGGGCGCCAGCACCAAGGGGCGCCAGCACCAAGGGGCGCCAGCACCAAGGGGCGCCAGCACCAAGGGCGCCAGCACCAAGGGGCGCCAGCACCAAGGGCGCCAGCACCAAGGGGCGCCAGCACCAAGGGGCGCCAGCACCAAGGGGCGCCAGCACCAAGGGGCGCCAGCACCAAGGGGCGCCAGCACCAAGGGGCGCCAGCACCAAGGGGCGCCAGCACCAAGGGGCGCCAGCACCAAGGGGCGCCAGCACCAAGGGGCGCCAGCACCAAGGGGCGCCAGCACCAAGGGGCGCCAGCACACTTCATTTGCCAAAGCAAGCAGTATAACATAAGGTTTGGCTCAACCCTCCATTAATAGCGTACAAAATTTGCACTTGCTGTAGTGACCTCACTAAACCGTCTGAAATGCACAGTTTGAGCAGATAGTGAGAGTGCAATGCTAAAAATACACGCAGTGGGCTGAATATCGTGGAATCTTTGCTCGGAAAATATTATAGCTAAAATTAAATATGGCTGCAGCGTCAGCCATAATGTCCCAATGTCTGCCTGCCCTTGGGCCACACCCTTCTAGAAGGTTTGTAGACAGCAAAAGAGCAGCAGAACCTGGCTGTCTAGTTGAAACAATTTCTTATCCTGAAGCTGAATAGATAACTTGAATCCTCAAATCCCTATGAAGCAACAACTGCTCAGATTGCGCTAGACCTATTCCTGCTGTTCTGGACTATCGATGAGTCATCCGTTGGGCCGCTGTTTTTGACCTCTATTGTCAGCGGAATGATCGATGCTGTTTGGAATTCTCAACTGCTGGGTGAGTAAAGGCACTTAGGGACCGATCGACATGTACATGTAGGTCAGGGCTCGGCGAACTCCGGCCCGCGAAGCCTCTCTATCCGGCCCTCGGCCCTTTGGAACTTGAAACTTTGAAAATAGCAATCCGGCCCGCTCAAGGTTGGTGTCTCTTCTCAGCTGTCTTCTCTCTCCTTTCTTCTCTCTTTTCTCTCCTCTAGCTCGTACTCTCCTCTCTCCTCTCCTTTCATCTCGTCTCAGATCAATGATAAAGATTCTTTATCTGGCCCTTAAAGTAAAAAGTTTGCCAACCTCTGGTGTAGATGCCTGTTGTCGGCTTTGACCTACAATTCAGCAGAATGCAGGATTAATGCAGTTGATTCAGTTGATTCTAATGCAGTATCTCTCTAGCGATATGTCCCTAGATGTACTAGATATCTGTCAGCTGAGATATCAAGGCTGACAGATCGGAAGCTAAATGTAGTTTATTCAATTTTTTATTGTATTCTTTGAACAATTTTACTCGAATAAGCTGATTTATTAACCTGAAATAGGAATGCTTTTAAGAAGATGTGCTTTCATTCGAAAAGATTCTCATAAATAATTTTCGTCTCAAATTGCTTGTTGGGCGCGCCCCGAACGGGAGCACTACAAGCGTAGATTGCTAGTCCAGTTCTAGAAATCAAGTAAGCATCTATCAATGTTAACAAACTTGTTTGCCTTTACAATTTTATCGCTGCAGCTCTGCAAGGCGAGCTGTTTCCGGAGGATCAAGTGGCCGCCTTCGCGTCCTACAAAGTGTGGGAATCCCTCGGCTACATTGTTGGATTTTCCTACAGCACGGCCGTGTGCACCAGGCACAAGCTGCTGGTGATGCTGGGCCTGCTAGCCCTCAGCACCGCCTGCTTTACAGTGCACAATCTTACAAGAAGAAAACAAACAAAATTGCGACTTGAACCCAAGTGATGTTTTATTGGCAATTCAAATTGCAATATTCTACATGAAGATGTATTTCATAAAACTATAATAAACGGTAAACCTTAATTGGTTGGATTTGATGGGTTTCGGCCTTTTCGGCCCCTTTCGGGAAGCCTTCGGGCCTCAGGTCTCAGAAATAAATCAATTAGAGTCCTGGCCCCCACTCCTGTCAGATGGTCAGCCCCATGGTAGCTTGATCTTGTGGCGAGCAGTCTAGGTCCTATAGCTAAGAGAGGGACAGCAAGAGACGAGCAGGGAGAATTTTGAAGGTAGAGATCAGCTAACCCGCAGGTTAGCTAACCCGCTGCCACCAGCCCGTGCGTCCTGGCTCACCAAACCGGAACTTTCGAAATCGGGCTTCTGAATAGAGGGGGCTTTGCACTTACCTGCCAACTAGTGTCTTTTTGCTGTCAATCTCGAAGTCATAGCCGATGTTAAGGGACACTGCTGGGACTTGATCGCATTGGCCATGCAGGTACAGAGGGAACTTGTGCAGGGGATTCTTGCAGTGGCGAGACTATGGGGTAGTTACATGTACTATTACATTGCTAAATACGAGGAATTGTACTTTTGGCCTTCAACGCGCCAACTAGCCTCTCATAGCGCTGATGATAGGCTAACTCGAACATCAGAGACCGCATGATTCGTTACCCGAGCCGCTTGGCTAACCTAGAGTGCACAGAGTACATTTCTAGCGCCGATTTTGCACTATTGGCAATTTTGCTCACTGATTTGATAGATTGATCGACTGAGAACCGCCTTGCCATTGGTCCACTGTAACCGGCGCCTACTAGCTTAGCTACTCATCTGAGCCATCGGCGAACAAGGAAATAAAACCGATAAAAATAACTGTCAGATTTAAACTTCTCCTTAAATCACTTCACACTTCAGATTGAATTGGAGTTTCGGACTACTAGCAGTATTATTGAATGATTTCTGCCTCAATAACAGCACTGCTGAATAAAATGAGCAAAAGTGTGCGCCTAATCCAGCTACTGAAACAGGGGACAGGTAAGGAATCACTCAATCAAGCAAGTCTAGGTAGCCTCTCACCCAACCAATCAGAAACTCAACAGCCGGAGACCAGGTAATCCACAGTGACCGAATCGGCTTGATGCTTTGCAGCTGTAGACCCGGGATGATGCTGATGTCACAATCTTCGCAGATAGCTAGCAGGTGATGATCTTAATCTTGATGTTCGCTGCTGACGACCGGGGGATTCGTCCTTGATGATGATGGGGGAAATCGCGATTCGGGGATCAAGAGATGACGGTCGAGCTCCGGGAGGTCTAAGTTAGGCCAAAGTCCCAGGAGGCGGAGCAGGAGGTTCCAGAGAGCGGCACGAGGTTGGGTCCGAGCGGGCCAAAAACTCCGGTTTTAAATAGCCGCCAACTGGACCTCAATTTGTTATAATGGAATACCTCGATTCTGATTGGCTGAGCCGATTTGTTATAACGCACGTCGAATTTTCTAATTGGCTGAGCTTGTTGCCACCCAAACTCACGACCAGAAGATCCTATCAGTTCTCTCGGGGCCATAAAAATACGACAGGTGCGGTCATAAATCACTCAAAATCTCTACCTAATGATTTATGACCTTTCGCGTAGAAATGACAAAAATGAATGAAAAAATATACATTAGAAAGCTCTTATTAAGTAGAAAGTGAAGATACTGAAGAGAAATCGCTAATCGCTAATCCCAACGTACTTTTAGGGGTAAAACGCATAGCTGTCAAAGCTGTCACACGCTTGAGTGAACACGAACAATAGGCCCTGACCTCATAAATCTTGATGGCCTGTCAAAATGATGTATCTCATTGCAACAGAATTGCAACTACAAATTGCTACATGTAGCTTTTCTTAAGTACCAAAATTACAATTTTGTGCGATTTAAGAGTTGTAAAAATTACAATTTATTGAGCAGAAATTGGCACAATTGCAATTTATTGCCTTCCAATTAATTACAATATATGCATAATTATTACGTAATTTTTCATCCAATTTTTCGTAATTTTGACAATTTTTGTGTAGTGATGACCCAAAAGCAGCAAAAACCGCACCTATGTTATTATAACTAAGTATGGCAGATTAATATAGCTACAGAAGTCCTACTAGTATGAATTCTTGAAAAATTACAAAAGAGGGAAAAAACTCCCCATAGCCTGCTCTTAGTAGGCTAGCAAGTTTGGAACCCATGTGCGAGTGTGAAATTTGGAAAAAAGTGCGTCCTCATCAGATTGGTAATCCTTAATTGGTTCCGACAGCTGCGAAGCTGCTCAAATATATGCTGATATCGAAGACGCAACCCCCGTTGCTGGATCAGTACCCGTGACCTTTAGTAGATCACGCAGCACCCATCGTAACGCAGATTCTAGCTCTCCTTCAACTTTTGCTGTTGTAGCAAGTATCGGACTCGTGGGCATCACACAGAGGATTATAGGTCCAGTACCGTAACGCCTTTCTTAATGAATAAGACTTACTGGGGAAGAGAAAATATTATATTCCGGCGCAGATCCAGGAGTGGGCAAAAGGGGCCATTTATACCCCCCCTCTCACAGCCGGCCAAAAAAATCGCGGCATACTTTTTGGCCTGTAACCATGCAAAGTCTATTTTCTAATTTTGGGTTGTAGTTTCTTGGTATAGCTTGCTCGCCTCTCAAAATTTTTTTGGATTCGCATCTGCCCCTGATTATATTCCTTTTTCCAACCGATTCTGTTCTGAAGTCAATATCGATAAAAAGCCGGAATTAGAAAGTGACAGTATAATAAAATATGAACACTAACATCCTTTACACTTATACGCCTTTAATGTTAAACAAGTTTTTCGTAAAATTCAGAAACGTAAACTTTATAAAAAATAGTAATACTTAAACTACCATACCTATAGCTGTTAGAACTTTCTAGAAAAAATGCAAGTTTAATTTGCTGATTTAACGAGAATTCGTCGAATTACGCGTCGAAAAAGATTTGTCAAGTGATAACAAAATTATTATTCGATCATTAGACATTACTACTGATATGATCAGATCATGACGGCCGTGTTTCTCTCATATCATTTATGATAGAGAAATCTATTAACAGTCTAGTGTGTTTTCATTTTTGTAGGTTCATTTACTGTCAGCTGCAAAATGACAACCTGAACCTGGACCTGGCACCTGGGATTGATGAAAAATGTAATCAACAAGAGTCAGTTGGATGGAGCTCACTGCTCATGCTTTTTGTGACTGTAAAATCTATATTTTTCTTTCAATTCAATAAAGAGAAAGTGTCTCCCATAGTTTTATATTGAATTACCCAAGTAGAATACCTTGCTTGATAGAATTGGAAAGCTTGTCTTATTTTCTATTTTCTAGGCCATTGAACACAACTTAATTTTCTCATGCAATTTGTAATGTAAATGTTATGAGTTTAAAAGAATTTACATAAATGTGGAAAATGAATCCAATATGGCTCAAATCAAGAACCTAATTGGATGTCTTGCACCTTATAGCCTATATTTGAGTCAATTATGACTAGGCCTAGGCCCTATTGCAATTAGCAAATTTTTATGGCTCATTCCATATAAGCATGGTCGTAACATGACAGGCTATTTTTACTTATAAAATGAAATCTAATAATAGAATATACTAAACCAATATTTTAAATGAAAGTTTATTTTGTCTAGAATATATTTATAGAGTTTCATATAGATATCATCATTAGTATAGATGCTATTAAACCTTAAATGACACTTATGGTCATAACGACAGGATTTTTGACATATAGAAACTAAAAGGTAAAAGTCTTATAACATTTTTTCATTTTTGATATTTTGCAATACATTTTTAAAATTTGACTAAGAACATCTTTAGAAATCATACTCTTTTATTAGAATGTATAAACTCAAAAGGCAACAAAGATACAAAAGAAAAGGCAGCCTTATGGTCGTAACATTATGGTCGTAACATATTTTTTTCTGTCAATTCAGTAACTTTGAGGTACTAATACATTAAAAATATAATAGATTATTTGGTCACTAATGCTTTTATCTGATGATGCAAGTACTATACTTTTATCTATAGTTTGTTTCAACCTTCAAAAGCTTTCTATTTGTTTTTAAAAGGTACAAAATCTTAATGATGTCTTTTGCTTCGAAAAATGTTCAAATTTTTACAAAAATGACTTTTTGCCAATTGATAACATACTAATCCAACATTTTACCATTCCTTTATTCTTAGATTGTATATATTGCACAATATAAACATTTGGTAAAAAAATAGGCTAATTAGGCAATGGCAAGCAAAAATATTGACTTTTTTCTATTTTCCAAATATGTCCATCTTATATGGAATGAGCCTTATGCTTTATATTTATACTATAGGCCTACTATATACTGTATAGTTAACTATGCTATAGTGATGGGTTTCGACCTTCGGGTCCCTTGTTAGGGAACCTTCGGGCCTCAGGCCTCAGAAATAAATCAATTAGAGTCCTGGCCCCCCCACTCCTGTCAGATGGTCAGCCCCATGGTAGCTTGATCGTGTGGCGAGCAGTCTAGGTCCTATAGCTAAGAGAGGGACAGCGAGAGACAAGCAGGGAGAATTTTGAAGGTAGAAATTAGCTAATCCGCAGACTAAGCTAACTCGCTGCCACCAGCCCATGCATCCTGGCTCACCACACCAGGACTCTCGAAATCGGGCTTCCGACTAGAAGGGGCTTTGCACTTACCTGCCAACTAGTGTCTTTTTGCTGTCAATCTCGAAGTCATAGCCGATGATAAGGGACACTGCTAGGACTAGATCGCATTGGCCATGCAGGTACAGAGGGGACTTGTGCAGGGGATTCTTGCAGTGGCAAGTCTATGGGGTAGCTACATGTACTATTACATTGCTAAATACGAAGATATGTACTTTTGGCCTTCAACGCGCCAACTAGCCTCTCATAGCGCTGATGATAGACTAACTCGAACTTCAGAGACTGCATGATTCATTACCCGAGCCGCTTGGCTAACCTAGAGTGCACAAAGTACATCTCTGGCGCCGATTCTGCACTTCTGGCAGTTTTGCTCACTGATTTGGTAGATTGATCGACTGAGAACTGCCTTGCCATTGGCCCACTGTGACTGGCGCCTACTAGCTTAGCTACTCATCTGAGCCATCGGCGAACAAAGAACTAAAACCGATAAAAATAACTGTCAGATTTAGCCTTCTCCTTAAATCACTTCACACCTCAGATCGAATTGGATTTTAGACTACTAGCAGTATTATTAAGTGATTTCTGCCTCAGTAACAGCACTACTGAACAAAATGAGCAAAAGTGTGCGCCTAATTCAGCTACTGAAACAGGGGACAGATAGGGGATCACCCAATCAAGCAAGTCTAGGTAGCCTCTCACCCAACCAATCAGAAACTCAACAGCCGAAGACCAGGTAATCCACAGTGACCGAATCGGCTTGATGCTCTGTAGCTGTAGACTCGGGATGATGCTGATACAATCTTCGCTAATAGCTAGCAGGTGATGATCTTTGCTTGATGTTCGCTGCTGACAACCGGGGGATTCGTCCTTGATGATGATGGGGGGAAGTCGCAATCCGGGGATCAAGAAACGACGGTCGCGCTCCAGGAACCAGAAGTTGCGTGCTGGACCCAAGCAAGAGTTGCGTCCGAGCGGGCCAAAAACTCCGGTTTAAATAGCCGCCAACTGGACTGCAGTTTGTTATAATGGAACACATTGATTCTGATTGGCTAAGCCGTTTTGTTAAAATGAGCGCCAAATTTTCTGATTGGCTAAGCTTGTTGCTACCCAGAATCACGTGACCGAGAGATCCTATCAGTTCCCACAGGGTCGTAAAAAGATGACAGGTGCGGCCATAAATCACTCAAAATCGCAACAAAATGATTTATGACTTTTTGCGTAGGATTGACAGAAATTAATGAAAAAATATACATTAGAAAGCTCTAATTAAATAGAAAGTGAAGATAACGAAGAGAAATCGCTAATCCCAGAGTACTTTTACGGGTAAAACACATAGCTGTCAAAGCTGTCACATGCTTGAGTAAACACGAACAATAGGCTTTGACCTCATAAATCTTGATGGCCTGTCAAAATGATGAGAAAAAAGCTACCGCCCGCATCCTCTCAGACCATCTGGCGCCCGCCTCAACACTGAGTGAGGCGCAGGTGGCTGTCAGACCAGCTTTGAAAGCGATGATTAAGACCCAAAAAGTTACACCTATGTTATTATGACTACTAGTATGGCCAGACATTATATCTAGTATAGATTCTATGACAATTTGCAGAAAAAGGATAAAAATGCCCATCGCCCACTGTTAGTAGGCTAGTAAATTTAGAGCCCATGTGCTAGCGCGGGATTTGGGAAAAAGTGCATCCTCATCAATAGTATATAATATAGTATATACTATAATATAACTATACAAAAAATTGTTAATTGCAATAGGGTCAAAATTGACTCAAATATATTAGTTGCAAGCCATAGTCAGGAAAGTGGCATGTGCATACCAGAATTAAATTCAGGAAAAAGTCCCTATATACATATATCCCTGTATAGTCCCTATATACTAAGTACACCAAAAATTAGAAATGTGATTGTCATGTATGCCCAAATATTAAAATTATATGACAACTTTTGCGCTGCAAGAAAAAGACTTTTTTCCATTGTTACACTTTACATTTATATGTAAACAAGCTGTTGAAACCCATAGATTTTGAACCCATTGAATTCTGATCCCTGGAACAGTTTTTTCATGCATTCTTAAATCTAAAGTCATACTCAAACAAATATTTATAAGTAGTGGGGATAGAGGTAAACAAAAATTGGAGTAAATGTGAATTAAATTAAGATTTGAGGCCTTTAAAACGTTTTTCCTTTCCTTACTCTTCTCATTCATCTCTACTTTTCTATCACTCTTCTCCTTTCTACTCTTTTCCTTCTCCTTTCCTCTCTCTTCTTTCTTATTTCCTCAATTCTCTCTCTTCTCCCTCTTCTCTCTTATCTCTCTCAACTCCTCTTACTTAGCTCTTCTCTCTTCTTCCATTTTTTCTCTCATTTTGCCTCTTCTCTGTTTGCTTATCTCTAATCTTCTATTCCCTCTCCTGTAAGGTAAGAAAATTTGCAAACATTTTTGCTGAAGATAAGAGAGGAGAAGAGGGATTGAAGAAAGAGGAGAGAAAGAGGTGGAAGAGGAGGGAAAGTGGGGAGAGGAGGGGAAGCAGGAGTGGAGGGGAAGCAGGGAGAGAGGGGAAGGGAAGATAGGGGGGAGAGGAATGGGGAGAAAAAAAGGGATAATGGGAGTGAGCAGTAATTATAAAACATGCAGAATTGATTTTGAGATAGAAATATTTTAAAACTAACTTTCCATGCCAGGATGATTTCAAAATTTAAAATTGCATATCTTTACACCTAACATTCTCAGAGAAATGAGATATATAGTATCTGATTCCATGCCTTAAATAGCATTCATTTTAAATAGTTAAATTTATTAGCCTAATGCACTTCCTAGAAAATTTTGAGTCTATTAATCCAAGTCCCATCTTTCTACGACTTACCATTTGGGAGTCCATAGTGAATATACAGACAGACACACAGAGTTTCATAAAATTTGTTTCTGATAGTTTAAAATTTTGCTTTTGATAATGTCAGGTGTCTGTTTAATAGATCATATTTATATATAAATAAGTATATGGGGCTTGACATCCTGTTTTAATGGGAATAGGCTTAGCATATGCGGAGTAATAGTGATGTGTAATGTGGAGGAATAGGGTCATAAATATGAATTGGAATTGCATAGAATAGGATGTAGGGTAAAGGTGTAAACAATTTGCAGAGCAATAAATCATTGTTTGGGATAAGTAGAATGTGCATTTTGTGTTAAAATTTGCAAGTAGTAGGGCATATGTAAATACATACTTTTACATATATAAATACATACAGACAACAGAGCTTAAGTTAGAATAAATAGGATTTTTTACATTTCACACTATGAATGTTTATTTAATACTGTTTTTTTTCAAGTATAGGCTCTATTACTATCAAACGGAACAAACTCTATTACTGACAGAGTTTGACTGAGCATTTTAACTATCAATGAGTTTATTTCTAGGTTTAATAATATTTATTTAATTGAATGACATAACAGATACAAATAGCATTATATATTTGTAGGTGTTATGTAGTCATGTTAATTGTTTTCTAAATCCTGACTTGGCTTCTCCAATGCATCCACTTCTTCTGTGTGCTGACTTGCCTCTTTTTTGCCACTGCCATTGCTCAAGTCTTTGTTGCTGTTTATGCCACTCAAGTCTATTGAATTTAGAAGGCTGTTGTTGAATTCCTCATGCAGTTTTTCAAGGTCAGTCTGTTTTTCTGTAAGTTGTTTCTTTAGTGTCCTGTTTTCCTCCTCGACATTGTTCAGTTGTCACTTCAATGTCTGTCTCTTATTCTGTTCCTTAGCCAACAGATCGCCAAGCAGATCCTTCTTGCATTTGAGCTCTGTTGGCAGCTATTCTTTGTTCTCTCTGTGCTATTGTTTCTTCATTTCAAGCAGCTGACATTTTAGAGATGTTCTGAAAGCGAATTTTCTGTCAAAATCGAAATCAAAATTGAAATTCGCTACTTTCCGAAATTGAAATCGAAATTTTCCGAAATCGAAATTCAGAAAAACAAAGTTTAGTACAACCGACACTCACTTTTCTACTTTCGATTTACTGCTCATACAAAACAAAATACATGTATGTTTAGCAGAAGTTCATTTTTTTCAGCCACTAAATAAGTAGAATCCCTCATTGCCACTTTAAAATGCAAAAATCTTTTTCTACGCGAAAACTACATATACTGAGTTGTACATGTATAAAATTTACAGTTAAAATGTACATGTATTACTGCATGACTAGCAATAACTGAGATCGTGTAAACGATAGTGCATGTACATGTATGGTAAATGTACATATATATACTGTAATATGCGAAAAATATGCAATATATCAGCAGACGCTTTTGCAGCTTTAAAGTGCAACAAAATTTACGAAAATTTACAGTTCCACAAACTACATCTTACATGTACTACATGCATAGAACAGTTTTAACAAATTCAAATAGTTTTACATGTAAAAATCGTAATAATATCACCGATAAAAGACAGTAACGAAGTTCTAAAAAAACTAAAATCAAATAAAAATTTCGGAAGTAGGCACTTCTGAAATTTTGACTTCCGAAATTTTTTCAAAATCAAAATTTGGTCTTAAAAAATCCGAATTTCGGAAAATTGAAATCGAAATTTCGGAACATCTCTGTGACATTTGAGCTCTGTTAGTAGCTAGTATTTGTTCTCTCTACACTATTGTTTCTTCATTTTGAGCAGCTGATGTTTAAGCTCTGTTAGCAGCCTGTCTTTGTTTTCTCTGTGTTATTGTTTCTTCATTTTGAGCAGCTGACCTTTGAGCTCTGTTAACAGCTTGCCGCTACTCTCTTGCTTCTTCTAATTTGTTATCTCTTGCCTGTCTAAGCCTTCTAGCAGCTTCTGATATCCTTCCTAGAGTGCCCTTTTTGGTAGGCATGAAAGCTAAGCTATCAAGAACTTTATTCTATATCAGTTGTTGTCTGGGCCTATATAAGTGTAGTCTTAAGGAAAAAAGTTAACTTCAAACTTCAAGTGTGCATTAATAAAGCAGTGGTAAATGCTATTTAATGTTAGCATTCTATGTATGTGTAGCTGGTTTTCTTAGCCTCAGCCAGAAGGAAATCAGCCATAGACATAGCTTTTAGTCCCTACGAGCAAAAATACATTACATATTAAGATAAGTAGCCTATCTTTTTGCCAAACTGATCATTTTCTTTCATTAAAAGATATATTCATATAAACTAAAAATTCACTTTTGCTAAAGTATTTTTTGCCAAAAATTCCTTCACTAAAATGGGCTACCTCCCATCAAATGAACTATGAAGGGCTAATATATATGGTAACTTTTAAGCAAAAAGGCTATCTACCTGACTATGGCTTGCAAGATATCTAATTAGGTTCTTGACTATATAATATAATTGTATAATAAAAGTATTGACTGAGGCCTATTGGTCTTATTTTGCAATCAAATAATTTATGCTTAACATTTTATGCAAAATCAGACTTTTTTAAGTTTTTTTAAACATTTTATACTTTCTTTCTTGCTTCATTTTTGCTAGGCCTAATATGACTTGGCACAAATCACAGATTGCCTTACTATTCAATTTTTTTAGTATCTTATATAATATATTACTACTTTACTCAAAGTATAAGCCTCTAGTTTCAATCATTTTGTTTAGATAATCTTAGTCTAAATCAAATACAAAATGTATATACAAGATAGTCTTAAGGCTTTGCTTGCCATTCCTGTTAAACACCATAAGATGGTAGTACACACAATAATCTAGCAACATCTGCTTTCAAAGAGCACAACAAATCACTGATTAAGGACATTGTGGTCCTTTCCACATGTTTTTATGCAGCAAAGAATGGTGCCTTCTTCCCAGCTTCTACCATCAAGGTAAGCAAACAACATCTCAATGTGGTGGCCAACTAAAAAGGTTAGCCAGCGACAGTTGGGCATCCTTATCTTTATCCAGGTGGGTATCATCATTGCCATGCACTTGTCTTCTGTGCCCTTATCCGCTGCACACTCATCCACCTCAACCTTGGTTGCCATGCCCTCATCCACTGCGGCTTTGCCTAAGCCCTGGCTCAGTGTTAGTGCCATGGGCAGCGCCACAAGTAGTACTATTAGCAGTGCCACGGCCGATGCCTTGGGGTGGCACCTAAGCCCTGGCTCAGTGTCAGTGCCATGGGCAGCGCCACAAGTAGCACTATTAGCAGTGCCACGGCCGATGCCTTGGGGTGGCACCTAAGCCCTGGCTCAGTGTCAGTGCCATGGGCAGCGCCACAAGTAGCACTATTAGCAGTGCCACGGCCGATGCCTTGGGGTGGCACCTAAGCCCTGGCTCAGTGTCAGTGCCATGGGCAGTGCCACAAGTAGCACTATTAGCAGTGCCACGGCCGATGCCTTGGTGTGGCACCTAAGCCCTGGCTCAGTGTCAGTGCCATGGGCAGCGCCACAAGTAGCACTATTAGCAGTGCCACGGCCGATGCCTTGGGGTGGTACCAAGGCCATGGCAGCCAGGGGCCAGGATGCTACACTCATTAGTAGTCAGCTTATGAAGCCGTAACTGGGCAACCACTGCCTTTTCCTGCTCAGTTGGCGTCAGGGCATCCAGGGACTTGCTCACCATCTGGCTCACCATAGACCAAAGGCCACCGTAGAAGCCAACGTCCGCACTCTTGATGTGCAGGTTTGCCACTGGCAACTTCCTTATGCTGCTTTTTGGAGAATTGCACTCTCAGCAGCTCTTGTCTGCACTGGTGTAGGGCAGCAGCATTGTCTTGTTACTGTTTCTCTATCACTATGGTGATCTTCTGCGCCCTGGCGATCAGCATGCTCCATTGCTCCTCCAACTTGGCAGCCATCCACTTGGAAGTGCCATTCTAGCCAAATAAAACGACAGCTTCATGGCCTTGTCCAGCTTTTTCAGCTCTTGCTGGACACTAAGTGGCAACTCGAAAGGAGACTCCCTATATATTGTCGTAGGATTGCCCACCCTTATATGTCTCCTTGTAGTAGGCACGCTGGAAATTCTATGCCTCTACTTTTACTCTATCATATGCAGCATGCAGCAAACTGGTGCAAGAGAAGCTGCTTTGCTACACTAGACGAAAAAAATTAAGAAAATTGTAATTGAAATTGCAATTTAATTGTTTAAAATTGCAATAAAAATGCAATTATTACAAGTATAAATTGCAAGACGAATTGTAATTTTAGCAATTTTTGAAATTTAAATTGCAATTATTGTAATTTTTTATGCTTTTAGTTGTAATAAATGTAATTTTCCTAATTTAATTTTTACAGGCTATCGAGCCAAATTCCAAAGTGATGTAGCTAAAGTTTTTCTTGTAGACTATATAAATTCCAACATATTTAATATAAATCTTAATATGTTATGGAACAATTTTTCTTTTTTTGTAATAAGTACATAATAAACACGCTTGAACTCCTGAAAAACCAGATGAATTTAATTACTGTTAAATACCATTTTAGTGCAAAATAACTGCATTTTTCCTGTAGCATTGTGACATTTATTTGAACATACTTATGTAGAATAACTAACTAGACAGTAATATTAAGACTGTGCACTAACAACAACACAAACAAAATAAATAGAATAAAAATTGTTATATTATTTATTATAAAAAACACTGTAGCGATTGGTTAAAAAACAAAATTGGAAAATGGCTGTTTGGCACGCTTTGGGAGCAGGTTGCATCTGCAAGAAAAGGACAATTAGAAAAATCGGCGCTTTTAATAAGGGTGTACGTTTACATTAACAAATTGCAGCACAATATAAACAAAAAAAATACACTTTGATTTAAAAAACATTGAAACAAGCAATTAAACGCTAGAGATGCAATGGCACGCTTTGGGAGCAGGTCGCATCTGCAAGAAGAGGACAATTCTAAGAAAAATCGGCACTTTTAATAAGGGTGTACGTTTCCATTAACAAATTGCAGCACAATATAAACAAATAAAAAATACACTCTGATTTAAAAAACATTGAAGCAAGCAATTAAACGCTAGAGATGCAATGGCACGCTTTGGGAGCAGGTCGCATATGCATATGCAAGAAAGGGTAAGAGACTAATTATATAAAAATAAAAAAATGGCTAAATAGGTTGTTTAAATTACTGTAGAAATTAAATGACTAAGTAAAAACAAAAAACACAAAACAAAACAAAAAGTACTGTTGCAATAATTGAGCTTAGTTGTTAAAGGCTGCAGATAGTAGAAGTGTGTACAATATAAACTTGTAATTCAGGTAAACTTCGAAAAAGGATGAAGTAAAACTAGTGTTTCACCGTCATGACAGTTACGATCAAAGGCAATAAAAAAGTCATTACAGTGGAAAACTAATAAAAACTGCTTCATTTAGTTAGTCCTTTTTGCTACTACAGATGTCACGAAGGTACTGATTCATACTAGCTTCCACTGCAGACCATGAGCAGTTTGGAAAGCGAGCATTTACAGCTTTGTACACATCTTCGTACTCGGATGGTAAAAACAGCTATCGTTTGGTTGTTCTTTTGCTTGATAGCAAGCGACCCTTGAGGGCTTGTTTGCCATGAACAATGGTAACAAACTTTCGAGCAAATGAATTAGGATCGCTGCAAGTAATTGATCCTAAGTCGATTGTTTGCCCATTGTAGCAGGTAAATTCGGCTGCATTCTCCATGTGAACAGGGTTTGCCACTTCCTGTTTTTCTAAAAATGCTACCAGTAGTCGATTCGTTTGCTTTTGTTCGCAAAGCAATTGTTTCATGATGTCAAGCATACTTGTGTTGAAGTCAGCTGGCTGAATAGACCTGTTGGGTGTTTTTTCTACAACAGTTGAAGAACTTTGAGACCCTCTTTGAGTTGGGGTCTCATTTGGCTGAGCATCTCGAAGAGCATTTAGCTTGGCAGCTTCTCTGACAGTGGCACTAGATGATGCCAGACTAGGCAGTTGTTGACGAGGTCTCTTGGTGGCTGATGCACCAACATAAGCACTAGTATCAGCATCTGAGCTCTCATCAGAGTCTGATGTATCTGATTGGATAGTCAGATTCTCTGTGTTGTCAAGGTTAATTCGCATAACGGTGTCGGTATCAACAACTTCTAAGTCTTCAAGTGCAGTATCAAGCAGTTTTGATGCATTGACAAGCTTGGCCATAGGACCTCGGGCCAAAAGCATAGCCTTTTCTCTTTTGTTCCCATTCTCTATTTTTACCTCTTGCCCCTTTGTCATCCTAGCCTTTGTGTCTGGCGGAATAGATTGCAGTGCAGCAGCATTATAGGAAAATGCTTAAGAGTAGGTTCCAGTTCCAGAATACCAAAATAAAAAGAAGTCACTGCACGACGGCTCATTTTGAAATCTGGTAACTGATTTTCGGTGACGACTTGCAGAATCCATTTGCTGTAAAATAAAATTTGGAGATATTCTACTTAAGGTCACTAACTAAAGTGGATAGGGAGTTGTGTAATCATGTCTAACTATGAGTAAAAAATCTGCAGCCTTTAAATACAACTAATACTGCAACAAACCAGTACCAGCCAAATACAATAATAGTAAATGTCTGTAAAATTGTGATAAGCTACGAATGCTCAAACACTGCAGACAAAGGAGTCAAAAAAGTGTATTCATGTGCATTAAAAGTAAATGATATGGATAGACACAAAGCAATAATATTTGTGGCATCAACAAGAACATTATTTGCAGCCACGTGCTCAATCCAAACATAAAAATATGAATGCTTCCTTAAAATGGCTAAGACATTCTCATCAACATCAGTGCCTGAAGACATGTCAATTAAATCAAGACGAGGCTTAGTGGCAAAAATATTGACACAAAAGTATGTGTTACCATCATCTTGTTGAAAAGAATTAATGACACCATATTGTTTTCGCCCATTGTATGTAAAGTGACAAAAATTGTTACATGAATTCCTGGCATGCTTATATGCATTAGAATGATAAACAAAACCATTTAGGAAACAACGGCCTTCATCAATAATTTTAGGAACTGTAGAAAAATGGGGCACAGATAAAAGGTTTTTAGCAACACTTGGAATATTGTTAGGATTAGACATAAATAGTTCATACAGTGTTTTATAAAGCATTAACTTTTCTGCTATTTGACCACCATGACCACGTGTTCCAGACATAAACTGTTTGATTTCAACAAATCTTGACTCAAAGGAAAACATAGAATAGTTAGACATTGCTCCATTGCTTTTTAGGATGTCTTTTAAATGAGTAAGTAAATGAACAGACAAGGTAGAAAATCTTTTTCCATATATAGCCTCAATGTTAGTAACATAATACATTACAAGTATATCAAAATCTTCTAAAAGCAGCCGAACATTTGTTTCATTTGCAATCTGACAGGCAACAACCAATGTTAGAAGATGGAAAAATTGATAATTTGGCATTATACTAAAAAATGAAAAAGGACAAACATAAAGTAAAAATGTTTTAAAGTCGTGTCCCTTCCAAGTAGACAGAGAGCAAATATTGGACAAAGTTGAAAATCCAGCTGGGTACTTGACTGCCTTTAGTACCTTTTGTACAAACTCCTTTCTTGCTGGACCTAAAGAATAACTACATTTACGACCACCTTCAAAGATGGCAACAAATATTGACTTTGCACAGTTTTCATAAAACAGATGTAAGCCATCAATGACACAATCATCAGGTAAAGTAAAAAATTAGACAATATAGAAGTGCCCTTGATACCAAAAACATCAACCTTAAATTGAGTGGCTAGCAATGCAAATTCAACATAATCTTGAGCAGTTTTCTTTTCATAAGGTAAGTCAGATGTTGGATACATTCTACCAGCATGTAAACCACTACATTCAGTTGCTATTTTACAAAAAGGACAACCAAAAATACCATTAAATTGCTTAGAATTCAAGGCAACTGCTAATGCTGGCAAATCAAAGACACAACGGTAAAATAGAGGCCTAAACTTATATAATTTACCTTTAATAGTTATTTCAAAAACTTGGCCAATTGAAGTACCATTTAGGCAAATAGAAACAAATTTATCCCAGACAGGCTTAGTAGGAGATAAAAAAAGACCAAACATGATAGAACAGCAAAAGCTTGAACGGAGTGCAGGTGGTAAATTTAGTATAGTACCATTTAATGGCCAAAGTGAAAACCGCTTCTTTTTATATGGATTACTTCCATCACTTGACAAAAGAATGAAAATGTCTAAAATACCAGGATCTGACATCAAATCTTTTTTGCTTAAAACATCCCCATTTTCAACTTGTAACTCACGAAAGTAAGCCTCAATAGCATCAATATGACAAGACAAAATTATTCTTATTTGCTCTACAATATCAAATACAAAAATTTCACTGTCTTGGTCTTGGTAAACTTTAAACATATCCCAGTACTTGCGAAATTCATTGCTTACAATAGTCTTTATGCGAGCTGTTGTTGTAACAAGAACATTAGATACACACAGAAATGATGGCAACATATGCAATAAAGCATCTAAGGCAGATTCAGAAAGATTAAACTTAAGTGCATAAAGCAAAAAGCAAGCAGAAAAAATGAGCTCCTTGGAAAAATAGTCTTGAATTGCAATATTTTCATCATTGGAAAAAAAATCCACTAATTCATGTAGATCCAAATTTTTTACTTGGATATTTTCACTAGTAGACGTTAGTATATTTTCTTCCAGTTCCACTTGTAATCCTGTTGATTCTAATACCAACTCTTGCTTTGAAAAGGTTGATCTATTTGATGCTTCATTTGCCTGTGTTAAGTTTGATGTTGATTCAGAACTTGAAGAACTTGAAGATGACTCATCAAAAATTTCTTCAGGCTTATATTGATCTATAATATTTGTTTGCTTGATTTTCCTTTGATATGCCTAAAAATAGGGAGAAAAAATTGGAATATAGTATGCATAATTGTATAAAGATTGAACAAATAATAGTAGCTTGCTTTGTCTTGTTTGAAAAGACAAAATATAAATATGGTTAGCAGATTAGACTAAATACTAATATAAATATTTTTAAATAGCAGATTTTAGGCTGCCTTGCTTGACTTTAATAATAAGAAATTGTTGTAAATTAAATATACTTTATATTTAACTATAAAAATCTAGATTAATTATATATATAGGCCTATTTGGTTGCTTAAACATATTATTATTAGTCTTAGAGCCTACAAATTAGTAATCACAATTATGAATAATATAAGAAAGCTTAGAATATAAAAAAGTTATTTATATATTATATAACTAGTCTAAGATATATAAAGGAACAAACTATTTATTTACTTTTTATTTAACATAAATTCCTAACCAAAGAGCTTGCATGCAAGGTAGCTATCTACCTACCTAGTGTTTTAATTAATTGGATACACAAGAGCTGGCAGTTGGCCACTAAATAGGACCTAGGCCTAATAAATTGGACCCTTTCTTTCAAATCTGCATATTGCTACTAACTAAGCCTAATTAAAAAATTGCTATTACTATATTATTTTATGTTTTATGCCACGTACACCATGTATGCTATGCCCAATAGGCTACTATATAGTATATATCATCTAATAGATTAGGACACAAACAAATAAATTTATATATGCTTGATACCACTATGACTATGAGTTAGGGCCTATGAGTATGAGTATATAATTGTGACAATCAATATAGCATACAAAAACAGGATAAGGTTTAGGCATTGGCCATGGCATTGGCAGCCTAGGCCAAAAAATCTTGTTAGGCCAAGCTCTAGGCCTAGGTAGGCAACAAAGGGCCTTCCTTGGCCCTGGGCTTACATGCTTAGCCTAGGCCTACTTAAGTAAAATGACTTAATAATAGCCAATGTCGAAATTAAAACTATATAAAAATAGAAAAATAGAATGCATTATGCTTAATGCATATAAATTATAAAATATAGATCTGTCCCTTTCTTCAATTTTGATAAGTTTGCAAAATGATAGCAATTTAATAGCCAAAAACAGGCTTCTAAAGTTAAATATTTTAAGTATAGATACATAATCTACATTTACATCACTACGAATCATTCTTCTCTCCTACTAAAAAGCTGTTTCTGTATATGGAAATTAGCAAGGGCAAAAGCAAGTGCATGTCTATTTAAATTTTATAACAGTAAATCAAAAAATACTTTAATAATTAAATAAAGTTCAAAAAACTTCTATTTACAAAATAAAAAACGTTATTTTATTAAAATTATGTATTCTACTTTTAAAGGCTGACCGATAAATATTTTTTTAGTCCAAAATTTAATTGTGATTACAATAATTACGAATATAAAATTATGCAATATTGATTGCAATTTTGGAAATTAATATAATTCGTAGATTCTTTACTACAGTTTTTAAAATTTCAGATCAAAAGTCATTCGCGGAGCATGAAAATATTTATTCTTCATTTAAATTCATATCTAGATGGAGATCAGGTAGTTTTAAAAATCAATTACAATTATTCTAAGTTGAAATTGCAATCTCGATTGCAATTCCTACAATATTGGCAATATCTGGCAAGAAAAATTACAATACTTTACTACACTTTCTACACTTTACTACACTTATATACTTGTAATTTTTCGCAATTTATGTCGTCTAGTGTAAGCTAAGAAATCTTGCCTCATCCCCCATATAGCCTCAATATCTTGCCAATTGGCTACCACTTTTGTTAAGGGAGCCGTAGCCCAGCGGTAGCGCAGCTGCTCTGGTGTGCCAGCGACCCAGGCTCGATTCCAAGTGCAGTCACATTAATTTGGGGCTGAATTGGAATCTCGGCTTGGCTCTGCTCGTGCAATTAACAGCCTTGAGAGCCAACCCCCCAAGGCGCAGTGAAGTGTACATGCCTAACGATAATATAAAGTTAGGGCCGCTGTACACTCCTGTGTGAGTGTGTGCCTGCGTACGTATCCGCGCGCTTGTATGCCTGCTCAGGGGAGTCGGCGGAATGGGCAGTAATGCCTCTCGCCGGTTGTGTGCCAATGTCGCTTAAAGTGCGCCAGGGTGCACAAAACCTCCCTGCCTTTAATAAAAAAAAGTAATAATACCACTTTTGTTTTCTTTTTACTTTTTTCTGGTACCTTTTATATGAAAATATTTGCACAATTCAATAACTTTTGTCAACCTAGGCTTACCATTATTGGGTTGGGGGAAGAAATCATTTATATAAATAATCTAAAGACTTAGGG
Source organism: Macrostomum lignano (assembly GCA_002269645.1). Taxonomy (NCBI): domain Eukaryota; kingdom Metazoa; phylum Platyhelminthes; family Macrostomidae; genus Macrostomum; species Macrostomum lignano. The sequence goes on from NIVC01002418.1 coordinate 27,565, forward strand.
AAGTATGACAAGAAATGCCTAAAAATTCTAGTTGTTTACAAAATAGGGGATGAAGCCAAAAGGCTTAATAACTTCTCTTAATGTTGGCATACTGAATTTAGTCACCGATGTTAACTAAGCATTCTGTTTTCCTAAGCTAGATCTCATTTAAAGTATCAATCACTTTAATATTTATGATTCTTGGGATTTCAAGAATTCTATCAATTGTCAGATTCTAGTCTAGTAATCTGTAATTACATTTAATGGAATCTGCAGAGGCTCAGCAGTGTAAAGGGTAAGGTAAAGATGTTGGTATTTTACGAGCAGTGAGTCTTTGTGTCTTTGTGTCTTTGAGTCTTTGTGTCTGTGTCTCATCTGTGATTCATTATCTGCATGGCTCCCGCCAAGCAGCAGCAGCAGCAGCAGGGCTCTGCAAAGCAGCTGTCCACCGCTGCCAATACAAATGGCGATATAAGCACCAATGGCCCGTCTGCTAATCGGATGGAGTCCTGCAGTGAGCCTGAGCTATCGGCCTACTCATCTGAGTCTAATGACGCTGCTGAAAATCTGGAGCCAGGTGTACAGTGCCCGCCGCCTCCCGGCATGCTGCAGCTGTCTAACGGACAGCAGCAGGGTCCAATGCCCCCCACTGGCAATGGCTGCCAGCCGCCTGTGTCCATGTGGATTAATCCGGCCATGGCCGGAGTGCCTCCGATTATTGGTTCTACTCTGGAGCATATTGTGCGACAGTTGGATATCCTCACTCAGGTTTGCTGCGCTTGTCTGCTTGTGTATGAGCAGGAGGGTAGCGGCTCCTCGCAGTGTATGAGCAGGAGGGTAGCGGCTCCTCCCAGTGTATGAGCAGGAGGGTAGCGGCTCCTCGCAGTGTATGAGCAGGAGGGTAGCGGCTCCTCCCAGTGTATGAGCAGGAGGGTAGCGACTCCTCCCAGTGTATGAGCAGGAGGGTAGCGGCTCCTCCCAGTGTATGAGCAGGAGGGTAGCGGCTCCTCGCAGTGTATGAGCAGGAGGGTAGCGGCTCCTCCCAGTGTATGACCGGCTCACATTGAAGGACCTGGAGGGCAGCGGTTGCCGTTGAAGGCAGAGTCGGCAAACTTTGTTGTCTCAATGGCCAGATGAAGAGAGTCTAGCTAATGACTGGGGGGGACCAGATTAGATAGAGACAAATAAGAAGGAATAGAGGAGGGAAATGGGAAAAGGGAGATGAGAGATGAGAGGATATGCGAAGGGAAAGCAGAGAGAAGGGGAGAGAGGACAGACAAACCTTGAGCGGGCTGAATTGCTTTTGGTGCGTCAGTTCGCTCGCCAGCTCATGCAAAGCATTGATAGCTTAATTCTCTCAACATTGCAGACTGTGGCCATCCTGGAGAAGCGCTTGACCATCACTGAGACCAACATGCGCCTCTTGCTTGCCCAGCAGCAGCAGCAGCAACAGCAGCATGATCAATATGGAGACGAATAATGAGTGTTTCAATGTAATTCTTGAAATTGAAATTGCGGTCTGTATGTAGTTTATTTTATGTATTATGTATTGTTTAAATTTTTTATTTGATTTCAACCGATTTAACCTGCAGATGACGAATCGAAAGCAACAGATAAAAATGAGAGATAGTAACAAGAGATTATTAATACTATTCGATATTTGTTCTTCTCTGCTTTGCTTCGCCAGCTTTTACTGACACTTTCTTTTGTTCGCTGAATCAATGACGGACCTTGAACCTCCGAATGTCGGCCTGATTTAAGATTTGATAAGCTCATAAAGTTTACAGAGATGCAATGCGGCACCTGATGCTGACCTGTTTTGTGTGCATCTGCTTCTCATCTGCTTCTCTGACTCTCTCCATCTGTCCGCTTGTTGTTTCTCTAATTCCAAACAGGTGTTTCACTGACTTATAAGTTCAATTGATGGCTGCCAGCATTGCATCTCTTGCAAAACACAACTTTTGTCAATGTGCTTTTGTGTAATAGCAAATGCTCTCCGACGGCTATCCAGTGTTCGTTTCACTGCCTTCCCTGCGAGTGTCTAACAATGGCCCCTTCCATTTCTGTCTGCGCATGAGTTTTGCGCGTGGCGAACAGCAGACTTTATCGTCATTGTTTGTGTCAGAACCCTTCTCTCTCTCATATTTTCTTTTTTGACTGAGAAATTCACATTTTTCTGACCGCATTCTACTGCTCGGCTGCGTAGTAGTAGCAAGTAGTGTTTTTTTATTTTTTTAAACAGCAGCCTTTGGTTTTTTATGAATCGCTACTTGACCGCTTAGCTGTATCTTTACCTGATAACACAGATACTAGAATAAAAAGCAGAGCGTTATTTTTCAGTAGCTGTCTGCGTAGTGTCACTTAAATGTAATGTGCCAGCTAAATGTTAAGAATGAACAACAAGCATTTAACTCAATGTACACAAGTGAACGCAAAGACGGATTGAACCCAGTCTAGAAGGGCAGGCTCAATCTACCTCAGCCAATGAGAGAGCAGTAAGGAGAGAGATCGAAGTCAGACGGACGAAACCGAGCCTAAGGGGGCAGGCCCAATCTAGCTCAGCCAATGAGAGAGCAGTAAGGAGAGAGGTCAGAGTCAGACACAAGCGGGCAAGAGGAAAGCCAACTCTTGATCGGCCTGGCTTGGGCTGGGGCGCCACCCCCTTTCTTTAAAAAACTATTTTACTAATGTACAGCAAAAACGCTAATTTTTTCTAATGAAAAATACTAACTAGTTATTCTAGTATCTGTGTCTTACAAGGGACTTGAAAGTTAATTAAGCTCCCTCAGTGGCTTTCCAGCTTAGCTAAAAGTTCCTACTGTCTGCTTGGCTGCACCAACTTGACATGCTAAACTTTTTTATTGATACCGTATGTACTATAGCGTCATTCTTTTCAATCCGGCATTTATAGTTCAGTTGCGCTGTTCTCACACACTTCGCCCCTGTTCGTTTTATTTTAAACCGGGCAACAACCAGTTTTTGCGTAGCAGGTGAAACTTTAGCAAATTCCTGGCATTGAGCAGCATGTAGGATGTTGGGTGTCCCTTTAAACTATTTGTGTTTTTGATTTCATATTTTTTAACCGTTACGTAATGCCGCGTGGATTCTATTTTTCTTTCTGCCCACCCCCTTTAAGTGCTCATATATGCCAGTGAACTTTTATTTATCAACTCATTTTTAAAACAAAAATTGATCCAAGCTGTGTGTGTCTTATGCTTCGTCGGTAGCGGTCTCAGATGATATTTCTGTCAAAAGTTGTTGCGCTGTGTGTTCGTGCTCCGCCTCCCTCTAAGCGCTGTAGTTGTATTTTGTAAACATACTAATAAACAGTCAAGGGTCACTGACGTCTAAGAGAGATGCCCGATATGTAGTGTTGCTTGGTTAAATTGGCTTTATTAAGTATTCTGAGGGATTTATTAAATCTGACCTCTACCTTTTGCCAGGTGTAAATTTAAGTTACTGTCTGACCACCAAAGCCTAAACCGATTACTCCTTTTAAATATCTTCATGTACTTTTCCTCATTCTCAAAGCCGTACTGTCTTGCGCTTTTATCTAGCTTTATATTTCACAAATGGAGTCGAAAAAAGGGCGAGTATATGCATATTACACTACTATTATACTGCTACTAATACACGTTCGTGGAGAGCTCATTTGCGCTTTTTTGAGAAATTAATTTAAAACTATACTGTTTTTTAGTGTTACTTTTTCATTTCATTTTCAAATTAAAAGTGTAGCAGTTAAGCCAAGTTCACTACTTCCTAGATGAGTAGGATATAAATCATTGAAAATGCAAGATAGGTTTTTTGTCTTAGGAATTTCTCTTAGGAATATATTTTGGTTCGAAGAAAGTCCTGATGACAATCAAAACCCGTTGGCTTGTCGGAAAGAAAGAAGTAATTTTAATCCTCTTAGCGAGCTCGCATTCTGTAAATTTTATAACTGAGACTATATTTAAAATAGCAGGCTATTCTGCAAGTTAGCGACCGATGGTAAAAAATTAGCGAGTCAGCTGTTAGCGCAATCAGATTCAACCAGACTTGAACAGCAGGATGGCCACCTGGCCCAGGTAGAAGTAGATGAAGTGCTTGGTCTCGTGGGTCACGTAGCTACCGAAGTTGCGGCCCACGATGCAGTGCCAGGTCGGGTTGTACTTCTTGTCGAACTCCTTCTTGATGTAGGCGGCGATGTCCTTCTCGACGTTGAACTTCTCCAGAGCCTGGGTGGAGCAGTCAACGGCATCCTGCTGCATGTCCTCGGACATGTCGGCGTTCTTGATGACGGCCTTGCGCTCAGACATTCTGTTGTCGGGTGGTTTCTAGCTGCTGAGGGAATTGAGAGATAGTTGGCTGCGAGGTCGCGCTGGAATGCTGCTTGCTGGGAGGCTTCGACAGTTCAATCTGCTCAGAAATTTATGCCGACGCTGCTGGGCAGCTTAGCTTCAGCAGTTAGGCGCAGTGGCCTTCGCCTATTGGCTGTCCCGGTCGGTGTTAGAGCCAGCAATTTAGCTTCAGTTCTCAGTAGTTTAAGGCGGCACCGCTCTGCCAGGCTTTCAGTCTGATTGGCTGGAGCTCAGTCTGTCAGGTAAACTTACCTGCAGAAAACTGGCTTCGGATGGTTTTAGCTTGGGTGGGGGGTTGCTCAAAGCCCGGTTTTGGGGTCAGTGGAAGCCCCACCCCGTCTCACCCACTATAACAACTCAGCTTGCATTCCTTGAGTTCGAGCAGTCCTCCACCCAACCACCAAACAAATTGTTGTATTATCCATAGTAATGCGTAGGAAGGGAGGGCATTCTATTAGCCAACAATTCAGTTTTTCATTCTTACGCTTGCTTGAGCCATTTTCTTTGTAGAACTTGACGCACACAGTTTAGAGAGTTCGTGCGGCGCTGTGCTAGCTTGTAGGTAGCACGCATGCATGCCCCCCCGGCTTTGCTTGCTTAATTTCATAAGCAACTGCGAGTGCCAGCAATGCTTGCAACTCTCATGTCTGTATATATGTTGCGGTTTCAAATATAAATACTTGGGTCTTTGTTATATAATATGATATAGTAAAATGCATCCAAGTTAAGACCTTTTATCTCAATTCGTCTTGTGTCTATTGACTCCCTTCATTTTTGTGTCTTCTTTGCTTTTCGGTATCGGTTTTTTCACTCCACCACCTGGTAGAGGGCGGAGCTCCCACTGGGTAGAGATCGGAGCTCCCACTGGGTAGAGATCGGAGCTCCCACTGGGTAGAGATCGGAGCTCCCACTGGGTAGAGATCGGAGCTCCCACTGGGTAGAGGGCGGAGCTCCCACTGGGTAGAGATCGGATCTCCTACTGGGTAGAGGGCGGACTTCCCACTGGGTAGAGGGGCGGAGCTCCCATGCAGGGTTGAGGGCGGAGGTTCCACTGGGTAGAGGGCGGAGCTCCCATGTAGGGTAGAGTGCGGAGGTTCCACTGGGTAGAGGGCGGAGCTCCCATGCAGGGTAGAGGGCAGAGCTCCCACTGGGTAGAGGTCGGAGCTCCCATGCAGGGTAGAGGGCGGAGCTCCCACTGGGTAAAGGGCGGAGCTCCCATGCAGGGTAGAGGGCGGAGCTCTCACTGGGTAGAGGACGGAGCTCTCACTGGGTAGAGGGCGGAGCTCTCACTGGGTAGAGGGCAGAGCTCCCACTGGGTGGAGGGCAGAGCTCCCACTGGGTGGAGGGCAGAGCTCCCACTGGGTAGAGGGCGGAGCTCCCACTGGGTAGAGGGCGGAGCTCCTACTGGGTAGAGATCGGAGCTCCCACTGGGTAGAGGGCGGAGCTCCCACTGGGTAGAGGGCAGAGCTCCCACTGGGTAGAGGGCAGAGCTCCCACTGGGTAGAGGGCGGAGCTCCCACTGGGTGGAGGGCGGAGTTTTCACAAGGTAGAGGCCTGACGAGTTATTTCATAACTCAGTGTGCTTGATGCCTTGTTCTCAACTTCTCAACTCAAGTATGCCCTATTCTAAGTTATGATCAATGTAGATTCCCGCGATTTTCTCCAGCAATTTTGCTTATTCCCCACTTTTCTGGACGCAGATCTCGAAGGCGTTTTCGACTGGTCCGACGCAGCCGATGACCAAATGGAAGCTGCCGCAGCTGCCTGGCAAACTGGCGACGCCATTCACAGCCTCATCTTCGCCGCCCTGGCGCTCTGCTTGGTCGCTCCACCCACCGAGGTGGTTAGCGCCGGCCTCACCGTTCAGAATCTGTTCAGGCGGTGGCTGCCCAGCGAACAGCTGCAGTTTGTTAGGCACCATCTGCATCGGACTGCTCTGACTGCTCTGCTGCACTCGCTGCTGCCTACGGTTTATTATGTCTACATGGCTGTCGCCTGTCCGCACCTGCAGCTCTTGCCGAATCCTCTGAAGGCTGCAGCTGTCTGGCGGTGCCTCGCCATCGTAGCTATTGCTGCGCCCGCCGCTGCCGCCTGCCTCTATTGGCGATGGACGCGAGCTGGTTTCCGGGTGAGCAGAGGGCGGAGTTCCCGGCGGGTAGAGGGGAGGGCGGAGTTCCCGGTGGATAGAGGGCGGAGTTCCCGGTGGGTAGAGGGCGGAGTTCCCATTGGATAGAAGGCGGAGTTCCCGGTGGGTAGATGGCGGAATTCCCGGTGGATAGAGGGCGGAGTTCCCGGTGGGTAGAGGGCGGAGTTCCCGGTGGGTAGAGGGCGGAGTTCCCGGTGGTTAGAGGGCAGAGTTCCCGGTGGGTAGAGGGCGGAGTTCCCGGTGGGTAGATGGCGGAATTCCCGGTGGATAGAGGGCGGAGTTCCCGGTGGGTAGAGGGCGGAGTTCCCGGTGGGTAGAGGGCGGAGTTCTCGGTGGGTAGAGGGCGGAGTTCCCGGTGGGTAGAGGGCGGAGTTCCCGGTGGGTAGAGGGCGGAGTTCCCGGTGGGTAGAGGGCGGAATTCCCATACAAGTCTACGAGTTTCCAGTGAGATGCAGGTGCATAGAATTCGCTGCCCCATCTCCGCAGCACCACCCGATCGCGGCAAAGCTGGCCAGAGCCGCTCGCAACTCCAACTGGGCCGAAGTTGCCAGCGCAATCGATGTGGAATTTCGACGCTACGACAAATTCGTTACTGGCCAGATGGGCAGGCAGGTGCGAGAGATTTAAATTGTGTTTTTATTGAGTTTGTTTTTTCATTTTCCGATTTTCCTTCCTTTTTCAAATCGATCGTCGGGCCCAGCTAATCGTGACGGACGGCTGGCTTCTGCAGACCAGCGCCTACACGGTGCAGGTCGCTCCGCAGGCCAGCCTGATGCTCCGAGTCCTGTCCGCCGATGAGCATCGAGTCTCGCCGGACAGCGGGCCGCTTGGCGCCCAGATTCTTCGCATAGCGGTGATCCCGCTGGACTCGGACAGATTCGGACAGTTCGAGGTGCGCGTCAACTCGGCAGTTTATAGCGACCTGCGCGAGAAGCTGACGGCTCCGGTCACCGCCGCCCAGTCTGTGATGATTCGGCAGTCGCTGAGCGACCAGTTTGTTGAAGCCTTCGCCGAGTGCGTCGCTGAGAATGGCCGGCTTCGGGGCGCCCCGGGCCAGCAGCAGCAGCAGCCGCAGCAGTGCCTGGGCTGTCTGAACCAGCCGGCCGACTGCCGGATCGCCCCGGGCTGCGACAGCGCCGGGAACTGCGGCGGATGCCGCTGCCAGCCGATGTGGTGCCGCGGCTGTCTTGGCCGATGGTTCGCCAGCCGGCAGGCCCAGGCTGGCAGGGAGACGGAGGCGTGGATGTCCGGCAAAGCGCCTTGTCCGACATGCCGGGCGGAGTTCTGCGTGCTTGACGTGTTTCAACTGTGATGCCCGATCTGTTCCTTACATAGTTTCCTTGCCTTTGTTTCTATGCTATTCGCGTTGTCATGCCTTTTCTTATTTAAATTCAGGGGTTGATGACAATTATTAAGGTATTTTTTTTTGGGGGGGGGGTGAATTACTCAGCGGTAACTTGGCTTTCTCGGATCTCCATCACGCGTTCAATTCTCAGCTGTGCGCTAGTTTCTCAAGCTGCTACTGGATTATGGATTTGTTTATCCTAATTGTGTAACCAAATCGTCCTGATTAAATAAACTTAAAAAAAGATACAATTTTTCAGGTTCAGCTCAAGGACTACTCAAGTAAAAGGACGGCAAACTATGCTTCTTGGAAAATTTTAGGAGGCCGGTTTTACCGTAGAAAATACATTACGGGGATTTTGCGGCCCTGGACATCTATGCATTTTTCGGTAAAAAGATTTGCGTGTACTCGTAAGCTACTTTCAGTTCAGTAGTAAGTTAAACTGAAGCATTTTAATCTATTTTAAAGACAAGGCTCATTTATTGGCTTTTACCCCGCCCCCCCAGCTTAAACCCTCAAACTCCACACAGAACCGCCACCCCTTCCCCACCACCCAGTTTTTATTGGCTGTTCCAGCCTAAAGCTGGCATTTACATTTCAGTGGACTGGCTAATGTACATTGTTGCTGAACCAATTAGCAAGCTGTTTACGCCTGCAAGCTTGGCTTCTAAACTTATCAAAGTCATTTCAGCTGCCTTTATTTTTATAAAATAGCTTATGTGTTCTTCTTTGCTACTGAACTGAAAGTAGAAAGCTGTTTTGCTAAGTATATGCCTGAGTGGCCCATCTGGTTATTCTAGTATCTGTGGTAAAAGCCGGCCTCCTAAACCTTTCCAAAAAACGTAGTTCCCCGTCGTTCTTCTCGAGTATTCCTCGCTTCAGTTTTGTTCCTTGGTACCGGAAAAAACGCGCGCGATTCATCGTTTATTTTTTAAAGTTTTTTTAACTTTACGTGCTGCAGAAAGTTCAAACTTCTTATAAGGCACCATCTTGTGCAAAGTTCCCTTATGCAAATTATCTCGTACACTAGCTGTGCACATCTACAAGTACGAACGTAGCTCAAAAATGCCCGAGTATTGAGTCGTTGGGTTTGTTTATTTTTAGTCCAAATTAAGCCAGCAAGCACTTTGTTGCGTACAGTGGGGGTGTTTTTCCGGTTACCATGGGGGCAATGCCAACACACCGTATTATTGGGTACACGTTTAATACCTTATTATTAACCCAAGCAAACAGCTTTTATCTCGCAACAAACTTAGAAAACACCATAGGATAGGGGCGCGTCGCTTTTTAAGTCCTGTATGTTTATCGCTCTCCTTACGGCATGCTTCAATTTCGTACGTTGGTTCAACTTCATCTGATACTTATAGCTGGATTTGTTTGTGAGTAGCCTTTCATCAGACCCCTTGAATATTTGTCTGTAGGCATCATTTTGGGCCTACATTTAATTACTGGTTACTGCTCACAACTCGAAGCATATATCCATATAGTGCTGTTGCTTAGATTACTTACTTTTCGAAGTAGGGTCCTCTACCCCTTTTATGGTACTTGTACTATGCATAAAATGAAATTTACATGTATATTTATTGTGTACTGTAAAGATTTTGGCCCTGCGACATCTCTAGATTTAACATTTTTTGTCAGCACTCATTTTGGCGCTCCATAGCTTTTGCATACCCCCCTTCAGTACCCCTTGTGGCGACGACCCTGCCTCATAATACGTACAATCGTGTTGTCTGATCTAAACGGATTTCGCAGATTACATGTAGCTATTTCGTGCATAGCGCTGAATGACGTTTCATCTTGTAGATTTGGTCCAGAAAAAATAAGAAAATACGCTAACAGAGATTAGGGAACAACTTGCTGTCCAGTAGTATTTTAAGAAAATAGACTTACTTGTGAATCAAACTTGGACAAAGCGCACACGAGTACGTGCACTTTAGTTATCTATGTTATATTGGAACTAATGTGCTAAAGCGCCCCTGCTCCAACTACTGCTAAAACAGGCTTTCAGTTGGCTATCGCCGATTGCACTCAGTTTCTGTGTCTCGATGCTAGGAAGAATTTCAGCCTAGCGATGCTACCGTGCAAGGATGAGCAGGCGGCGGCGTGTACTCAGCAGTACCTGGACCGCAGCTGCCACCCCAGCTTCTGTCCAAATCCGGACGATCGATTCGGAGACTTCCGCAGCAGGAGGATCATCGCCTTTGCCTGATCGATGCGCTGAAAGTCTGTCCCGCGAAGCCGAAGTCGAGGGACGCCGCCCAGCCGGGCGATTTCCAAATTAATCACAAACGTAAAGATGGACCACCGCCAACTACTCAAGCTGAGAGTTCTAATGCCATTGTAGCCATTGTCTGCCCTGTTATTGCTATTGTGCTAATTCTAACGATATTGGTTGCTCTGTATGTGCGGCATGTATGTGGGAAGCGAAGATCAAGGCAAGACAACGGCATGAGATCCAATGTTAGTGGCACCGAAGAACAGCTGAGTAAAAGCTTGACTTAAAAAGCACTTTCACTGATTTTCTTTATTAATCTCATTTTTACTTTTATTTTTCACCTCATTTTAACATCAAAATGTAACCGGTTCCGCAATTTTTTCATTTACATGTACATTTCTTACCTCGTAAGTTTGTGTTTGTGTCTTACTGTATTACTCTGCCCTAAAATAAACATCCTATCGGCTCTGGAATCTACGAGATACTACGAGATACTAAAAATGGTTTGCCCGTATCTATCTATCTGAGTTCACTCAATATTCGTACGTTTTGTACTTTTGGACGAGTTGGGCAAGCAATTGGCTTCACAGTGGGTCAATATGAAAATGATTAAAAGCAGTATGAAGCTGGCTTCTACTCATTAATATACACCATTGTAGTCATTAAAAGCTTCGACTCCTGAATGGTCACAGCTTGGCTCCGCCTCCCCCTCCGCCGTCGAACCGTCCGCCCCGGCCGCGGCCGTCGCGCACAAAACCGGCAGTCCCAGCGGCCGCCTCCGCCAGCACTCGCTCGCCGCCGGTGAACTCCGCGGCCAGCCGGCTCAGTAGGCCGTCTGCATTGTTCCTGTCGTTCGTTGAACTGCCACAGTTGAAGTAGGCTGCTGCAACAGCTGATGCTCGGTCGGCTCGGGCGCAGGCCTGTAATACATTTAATAAGTATATTTTTTATTAATCTCCAGTTACGAACCTGAAAGTGCAAAATGTACTTAGTAACTTAGTAGCTTAGTAGCTTAGTAACTTAGTTAAATGTACTTATTGTTATTAGCAGTACGCCCCTTATGCAACCACGTGTCTGATTCTGAGTACATCTACATTTTCATACCCCCAGAATTTCTCCTCCCCCCACCAAAGATGTAAATTAAGGACATGTCTGAGAAAATCTACATCGGGGGAATCTATAGGTCAAAAGCGAAAAATGTCGAAAGACAGTTCAAAACTCGCCACAGCATTCCGCATAGCTACTGTACAAGGATCAGCGCAGCTACAGAATTCAATGCTCTGCGACAGCCAACCTGCGGGAACGAGGCGATCTCCTCGGCCAGAGCCACCGCCGTCTGCAGAGCCTGGCCATCCGGACAGACTCGATTAGCCAAGCCCATCTCGGCCGCCTCCCGGGCGCCAACCGGCCGGCCAGTCAAGATGAGGTCCAGCGCTCTGGACAGGCCAATCAGCGCCGGCAGTCTCACTGTGCCTCCGTCGATTAGCGGCACCCCGAACCGGCGGCAGAACACTCCGAGGGTGGCAGATGCTTCCACAACGCGGAGGTCGCAGAGCAGCGCCAGTTCGAGGCCGCCAGCCACCGCGTATCCGCTGATGGCCGCCACGGAGGGCTTGCTGAGCCGCAGGCGGCTGGGACCCATTGGAGCCAAGCTGGCTTCATCTTGTTGAGGGATGGTTGTAGTTGATGGATTTGCGCGTAGAATCGTAGTAGAAGAGAAATTGCTGGTATGTACATATCTAAATGTTGGATAAAAACGTTACTTAGATGCCTGGTTTGAGCTTCGGTAGATACCGGATGTTGACGTGCTCCGTAATCTGATGAAGACTACAAAGGCAACATAAAAGAATTCTGTGTGTCGAAGGCACTGCAGAAACTCAGTGGTGACCAGCTTTGAAGCGAGCTGCAACTCAATTAAGATGTACCTGCCTATACGAGCTGAGACTCCTGACCACAACATACAAGCGCACATGATGGCACGCACTCATACGGTGTACAGCGGCCCTGACTTTCATCTAATAAGCTGAGACAGCTAGCGTGCCCCCTACCGGTTGCCACCGGGCCAAAGTGCGGCCTGACGCCATTCTCTGCGGCACCAAATTTAGCCGCCTCGGCCAAATCAAATCCGGAGCAGAAATTGCCGCCTCGGCCATGGAGCACCAGCACGCTGGACTCGGAGTCCTTTTCAAACTGCTTGAAAGCGGAGTAGAGCAGGCGGGCCAGCTCCGAGTTCACGCAGTTTCGCTTCTCTGGCCGGTTCAGACCAACAAGGAAGCAGCGGCCGGTTCTGGTCACTTCTAGCAGAGTCTGGGAGGCCATAAGTCTGCGTTGTACTTTTAGATTGCAATTCAGGCTTGAAAAGTCCGATGTGAGAGTTTAGTGTGTAAAAGTTTCGTTAAAAACTGGTTGAGCCATTTTTCTAAACTTATGACAAAGACAAACACTTCACTTTTAGCATATTGGAAGGCCCATACACATGTATTGTCTAGTGCTATGCTTGTTAGGTGTTTAAAAAGTGTTTTATTGTTTAACTGCACTGATTATTGCAAGCATAATAGTTATATTTTTAATGATAAGCTGGTAAAGGCTAGACACTAATCATGACTATTTAGGTGTTCTGTGACTATATTATTATTGACTAGACTCAAACAATTATGTAATCAAGTAATACCAGAATGACAAGTGGGAAACATGGCTTTATAAGAAAAATTCAAGAAATTCTTACAATGCAAGAAATTACTAAATGCTGACAAAAAGACAAGATAAAAATTTAAAATGTATATTACTTATTACATGATTGCCCAAACTAAACAGTACTATGTATATTAAGAGTAAATTTAAAAAAGGCTTGAAAGCTGTATTAGTGTGTAATTAAATTAATTATTAAACTAAGAACTTTCTTTTGAAGCTCAAGTTCCTTATTTATGTATACAAAAAACCACTTTAGAGAAAAAAGCTTTTAGAAAATCTACTAAATTAATGGAGTCATGGAAAAATATTTTAATTGAGGCAGTGAAACTTTATCCTAACAAAATGTGAGAAATTTTAATGACTGCAATCGAATTCAAAAGTTAAAGTAACTTTGATAAAATATTTCTATGATATTACATTATTACCTACCAATCACCACATTCATTCATTGTTGCAAAAGTTTAACCATCATAATAATTATTTAAAAAGTAATAATATATTATATAAATATTAATAAATATTGTACCAGAAATTGATTCCGACGAGGGTTAGAATAATAGAAATATAGAATTATCAAAATATGCGGTGCAAAGAGGCGAGTATTAAAAAAGATCAAAGATGTAATTTAACTATAGTGAGCAGTGAGCACACGTGCAGAAACTGCATTTCAGATTTAAACGGAATGTAACTAGCGAAGCATTGTTAATGTTAACAAAATTTACTAAGGATGGTAAGTTCGTGACAGCAACTATGCGTAAATTATTTTATTTCTTCGTTTAAACACAGTTTAATTAAATTTTACTTAGCTATTGCAACATTCTAAATTTAATGTGCTTGGAGTACTCGCTATTCAATTTCTGCTACTCGTTTAGATTTAATTGCACGATTATCTATAAATTGATTATTAGAGGCTTTCTAGATTAGGGCTGGTCAGGAAATTATTCAAGCTGCTTCTTCGAACACACCAGGATATATAGTAGCACCGATAGAAAATTACCCTTTTGAATTTTTCGGTTTTCTGTGTCATTCCGTGTCGTGCCAATCAAAACTAACGATTGCTGAAAGTGTAATGGTTTAAAATGTCAATTTACAGCAATCAATTTTATTACTTTGTTGGTTTCCAGACTGATATTCAGTCTAACAGTATCTAGCAATCCAGAAACAGTATTTAGCAATATCAACTTGAACCATAAGATCCAATTCATCGACGTTTAGTTTATTTAAAATTATTTACGAATGCCTGCCATGTGTCCTTCGTTAGAAAACACAGAGTTTTTCAATAATTTCTCAAAACATTATTTAAAGAAATGATTCAATTTATAGGTGTTTTTGCTACTCTATTTCTGTTAATTCTATTACTTTACTTTATAAGCAAGACTACCATCGTTTGAGTCTCTAATTGATAGAATATTGCTATTCAGTAAAGGTCGGTATATTAATGCATTAATCACAACATTTTCTTTAAAACTTTGGAAGCCGTACCTTGTACACTTGCTGATTCATTATTTTCGTTTTTATGCTAACGACTAGAATGAATTTGTTGAACAAGGAAATGCGGAATGATTACTGTGATATACATGTAAATCTACACTGCATGCAATTATGATTGAATCTGAAATATTGGAATAAATCTCACAATGCTCTCTACAAACCTGCATTCAACCTTTTCCAGCAGCCAATACAGCAAGCATGGACGACTGCACCTTGGAAAAGCTGGGTGTAAAGCCGGGCCCTTTAACACCCGCCTTTAACAAAGATGTCACCAGCTATTTCATCACGCTGGCTAGTGATGCTGAAGCCATTACCCTGGACCCGCGAACCAGCGACAATGGCGCCTCGTATGAGATTAAGGTAGTGCATCTGATCCTTGAATTTCAGCCAAAGTTTTCAATTGTTGGCTTTGTTTGAATAAAAAAATTTCCTAAACTTGTCACAACAGGGCGGCGGAGACGGTGGCAAAACGGTTCCTGTAGAGCCAGGAGCGAAGCTCACTTTGACTATTCAGGTCACAGCAGAGGACGGTCAAACTACCAGGAATTATGTGATCGCTGTGAACCGACTCTCAGCCAAGGATGCCAGTTTGGCGTCCTTGACTGTTGGCCCGGAGGGCTGCCTGGAGCCCGCGTTCAGCCCGGAGCAGCTCAGCTACGAGTGTGAGGCGGGTTGGGGTGGCTGAATTATCGAGTGACATTCAGCCCTGATAAATAGGGATAACAGAATGGCAACTTGTGGTGTCCTCATAGAAGAGGAGAGAAGTATGGAAGATTCATAATTATTACCAACAGAGACAAAAATCTTAGAGGAGAGAGGGGAAAAAGCAAGAGAGAGAGAGAAGTAGAAGAGAGGGAGAAAGAGGGAGAGAGGTAGAGAGATAGAGAGGGAGAGAGGTAGAGGAGAGAGGGAGGAGAGGTAGAGAGAGGAGTAGAGAGGGAGGGAAGGAGAGAGATAAAGAGAGGGAGAGGGAGAAAGGGAGATAGGGAGAAGGATAGAGAGGTAGAGACGTAGAGGTAGAGGTAGAGGTAGAGGTAGAGAGATAATTAAGAGAGGTAGAGAGGTAAAGATAGTTAAAGAGGAGACAGGTAGTTGGCGCTTGAGAGTGTCAACTCAAGCCCATAAAATCTGTATTCACTGCTCACCTTCAACCAGGCCAAGTTCCTTACTCAGCGACCACTCTAAAAGTGGAAGCGGCGGTCTCTGACCCGAAGATTGGGCTCACAGTTCAGGCGGACGCAATGTCCGACGGAGCGGTGACGCTAAATCTGGGTGCCACCAGCGTGCTGATTGAGGTCCGGTCTGCGGACGGATCAACGAAGCGGGTGAGAGTCCTCTCACCTGAAGATCCAACTGAACTAAAGATAATCTGAAGCAATCTTAGACGCTTAAAGACACCCAGGAAATGTTATCGATTCTTCTCTCCCCTCCTTTCTCCCTCCTCTCTACCCTCTTCTCTATCCTCCTCTCTCCCCTTTCTCCCCTCCTCTTTCCCCTCTTTCCCCTTTCTCTCCCATTCTCTTTCCCCTTTTCTCTCCCCTCCTCTCTCCCCTCCTCTCTCCCCTTCTCTTTCCCCTCTTCTCTCCCCTCCTCTCTCTCCCTCCTCTCTCTCCCTCCTCTCTCCCCTCTTCTCTCCCTACCTCTTCCCCTTTTCTCTCCCCTCTTCTATTTGCTCTCTCCACTCTCTCCTCTCTCCCCTCTTCAGTCCTCTTATCTTATACTTTTTATCTCATCCTATATCTCACCTCTCCTCTCTTCTCTCTTCTATCATCTTCTATTCCCTGTCCTCTCATCCGACCTGCATCCTTGTTCTGGATTTTTTATCTGGCCTTTGAAGTAAAAAAGTTAGGCCAATCACTGGTTCAGTTTATAAATGGAGAATCTGTTTATAAAAATGCATACAAGAGACATGCAGGAACAGCTGAAAACTCAGTCACCCTATAAGGAATCAAGATACTCGCAGATACCACAGAATCCACTGAAGGCGCAGGTCCTCAACCGCACTCAAACAACTTAAACGCACGCAGCTGTACAGCCTCACCGTGCTCAGGGGCGCCTGTCCTCGGCACATTCAGTTGACCGACACCGCCGAAGCCGCCAGCTGGGAGGATCCGATCAGCCTGTCGCTGCTGCACCGGCCAGTCGGCCTGCCTTCGTCAGCCGACCCAGCTCAGCTGTACTCAGCCCAGCTTCTGGACGCCGCGTTCCGCCCGACTTGCACCGACCCTGCGGACGGTTCGCCGCTGCCACCGTCCGAGACTGCCAACGCGCCTACCGCAGCCAGTGGCGACATCAAGTGGCAGCCTCGTCCGGATGCCGCCGTCGACGCTCGGCTGTCCGCCTGTCCGGCCGAGATCGTCGATTTGCGCGCCGGCGCCGGCGGGGCATCTACTCTGCGCGCCACAGCGGCGCGACAAATCGGCGCCGATCTAGCGGCGCAGACGTCGGCAAGTATGAGTGAGCTGCGCAAGAACTACCAGCACTGTAAGCCAGACGCCGCCACTGCGCCCGACGCCGCACGACAGTGGGAACGGCGGCTGAGGAACATCTTCGACGTCAGCGACGCCAAACAGTTGGTGGAAATGGGAGAAAAGAGCGCTCAGCAGTACCTGGACAGCCTGCCAGAGGATCCAGGTGAGGCCTCGATCGGCGCATGAATGAGGGCACGGTTTACAACTGGGGGAGAGAATCAAAGTTAGGTAGTCAGATGCACATAGAGGGAGAGGCTGATCAGATGTACGTCCAATTTTGGGCCATACTAGTTAAAGCAACAGGAGCTTTCACTCCTCTCATCCCTCGCAGCCATCAGCCGCAGCTACCCAGCCGGCAGCTCTCCGCAGGACCACCTGCTGCGAGCCTGCAACGCGTACGCTTGCGCCATCGATGCAGCCGGCAGCTCTGCGCCCAACCGCTGGCAGCTGCACCTGCGGCTCGGCCAGCTGCTCGAGGAGATGCAGCACTGCCAGGACGTGCGCGGAGTGAAAATCGCCGACGCAATGGCTGGCGACACTGGCGTTGCCACGTCCGCTGGCACGGACACCGCGGCTCTGGACAGCGCCAAGGAGGACGAGATCGACGCCATCTGCCGACTGCGCGGAGTGTCGGACAGCGCCGGACTTGGCGCCAAGCTGAGGGCGCTGGACGCCGAGATGCGGCATCTGAGGGACCAGGTGAGAAGGGCTAATCAGTAATTAAATCTCATAATCTCAATTAGCCTCATGAACCTTGGCAGCTCAATAGTTCCCCTCATGAGCCTTGACAGCTCAATAATTCCCCTCATGAGCCTTGACAGCTCAATAACTCCCTTTATGAGCCTTGGCAGCTCAGTAATTCCCCTCATGAGCCTTGACAGCTCAGTAATTCTCCTCATGAGCCTTGACAGCTCAATAACTCCCTTTATGAGCCTTGGCAGCTCAGTAATTCCCCTCATGAGCCTTGACAGCTCAATAATTCCCCTCATGAGCCTTGACAGCTCAGTAATTCTCCTCATGAGCCTTGACAGCTCAATAACTCCCTTTATGTGCCTTGGCAGCTCAGTAATTCTCCTCATGAGCCTTGGCAGCTCAATAATTCTCCCCATGAGCCTTGGCAGCTAAATAATTCCCCTCATGAGCCTTGACAGCTCAATAATTCCCCTCATGAGCCTTGGCAGCTCAATAATTCCCCTCATGAGCCTTGGCAGCTCAATAATTTCCCTCATGAGCCTTGACAGCTCAATAATTCCCCTCTTGAGCCTTGAACTTTCAGCAATTCCCACTGAGCCACAGAATTTCAGCGATTTCCGCCATAAGCCATGACATCTTAACAATTTCCCTATGAACACAGTGGGGAATTCATTACGATCATCAATCGTCAGTATCATTATGACTGTAAATAAATCATCAGAAAGGCGATAGCAAGGTCCTCCGACTTAATCTAATTGGCTAAAAATTTCATTAACAAAACTGATTAGATCTAACTCACTGGTTGAGCATTGAATTCCTTCAAGGGCCAGAGCTCCAAGGCGGACTCAGTGCAGTCTCTGTTCCTGTGGAAGAGTCGCCAGGCCACGGCGGAGGGCGCCGCCCAGCAGAGGGCCGCGTCGTCCGAGTCGCCGCTATCGCATGCGCTGGACAAATACCGAGACGCGCTCAGCCTGGCCGATTCCAATGGCGAGCTGCATTGCCACGTTGGAAGGCTAATGGTTGCTAGGGGCGAGTATGGGGAAGCCATTAGGTGAGATCATTTTTTAATACAATAAGTCGATTTCAGTTTCTTTAATTATAACAGGGAGGAGTTAAAACAAAGTTTTAAGTCTCTAAACTGAGTTGGGGCAGAGAGAAAAGGGGTTGTGCCCTTGGTGTCTGAACTGAGTTGGGGCAGAGAGGGAAGGGGTGGGTGGCTGAACTGTGTTGAGGCAGAGAGGGAATGGTTAGTGACAGAACTGTGTTGGGGCAGAGAGGGAAGAGGTCGGTGTCTGAGCTGTGTTGGGGCAGAGAGGAAAGGGGTGGGTGTCTGAACTGTGTTGGGGCAGAGAGGAAAGGGGTGGGTGTCTGAACTGAGTTGGGGCAGAGAGGGAAGAGGTCGGTGGCTGAACTGAGTTGGGGCAGAGAGGGAAGAGGTCGGTGGCTGAACTGAGTTGGGACAGAGAGGGAAGAGGTCGGTGGCTGAACTGTGTTGAGGCAGAGAGGGAAGGGGTGGGTGTCTGAACTGTGTTGGGGCAGAGAGGGAAGGGGTTGTTGTCTGAAATGGGTTGGGGCAGAGGGGGAAGGTGTGAGTGTCTGAACTGGGTTGGGGCAGAGAGGGAAGGGGTGGGTGTCTGCACTGTGCTGGGGGAGAGAGAGAAAGGGAGTGACGGGAGTGTGAGGGGGTTTCTGAATTGTGTGAGGGTCGAACGCTCTAACTACTCCAACCCTTTACTCGCAGACGTCTGGAGTCGGCCCTATCCTGGCAGCCGAATAACCCTGCTGCTCGTCTCTACCTCGGCGCAGCACTTGCACGGGATATTCTCCAGTCGGGCAAGGACTCCCAGCCGCCCAGAGCGCCGGAGGCGATCGACCTGCTGTGCGACGGGTTGGAGACGCTGCTGCAGCGGCTGCAGGTGAAGCCCGAGTCCAAACGGTGCCTGTTTGCTGAGGAGCCGCTGCAGCCGACGGACCACGCGCTGCTCAGAGCTGCCCTCTCTCTGGGCCAGCTGAATCCCGAGCAGCAGGGTCCGCTGCGGGCGGCCCGGCTGCACCAAGCCTGCCTGCTGATCTCGCGGGCTCTGGCGCTGCTGCCGCCGCGCTGCGAACGGCGCCAGCTCGTGCGCCGGCTTCTCATCGATTGCCACGCAGCGCTGCTGCCGTCGAATCGAAGCGCGACTGACGAGGCCGGTGAGCTGCTGCTGACGCGTCGCTGCCGTGGCCTGTCGGCGCTAATTGCCTCGGCCTCCTCGACAATGTCGGCGGATCCGGAGCTGGCAGCTCTGCAGCGCCGCGTTGCGGAGACTCTGGTCCGCACCAACCCTTTCTGGTCGCCTGCGCTCTGTCAGCTTGGCGCCGCTCAGCTGGCGCGGGCGGAAGCTACGACGGAGCCGACGGATGCTGAGGAGCGCCGGCGATGCCTGGCCGACGCCGAGGCGTCGCTGCGAACAGCCATCGAGCTGGAGGGCCGGCCGGCCGCGGGAACGACGCCACCGGAGCGGCTGAGCAGCCAGGACTGGTGGCAGCGGGCCGACGCCGAGGAAGCCAAAGCAAAAGCGGCAGTGGAAGCGCCGAAAGCGGCAGCCGCCGCTGCGCCGCCGGCAGCTGCTGCAACTGTGCCTGCAGGTCGAGGCGGTGCCAGAGGTGTGGACCTCAATTGTAAAGTGCTTTCTGTATGCAGCTAGGGAAATAAAGTGCATCGTTGCCATGCCCATCAGTTGAGGTTTGCCCAATGTCGCCACAGCCCAGAAGCTCTGTCTAGCTAAAGGCCAGTGGCCGCCAAAGTCAGAGATGATGCCCAGAGACAGGGTTAAAGCTCATTATTATCTAATCATTGATTTTGCGCAGGTGGCGCCAGAGGTGGCGCTGCTCAGGCAGGGAGAGGCGCTGCCACCGCGCCAGCTCCTAGTAGAGGCGGCGCTGCCGCAAGAGGTGGCGCCACAAGAGGTGGCGCTGCTGCAAGAGGCGGCGCCACAAGAGGCGGCGCCACATCAACCAGGGGTGGCGCTACCGCAACGAGAGGTGGCGGCGCCGCAGCTGCCAAAGGCGCTGCAGCCGCAAAAGCAGCGACTCCCACTGAACCGTCGGCGCCGCAGACTTCGCAGCAACCGGCAGCCGAATCGGCGCCAGAATCTGCGCCAGTATCGGCGCCACAACCGGCGCCAAAG
This sequence comes from Macrostomum lignano, assembly GCA_002269645.1. Lineage (NCBI taxonomy): Eukaryota > Metazoa > Platyhelminthes > Macrostomidae > Macrostomum > Macrostomum lignano. Next base: position 48,106 of record NIVC01002418.1, read on the forward strand.
CCGTCAAAACCAGCGCCAATTAATCGTCCGAGCGCTGCTGCCCGGTTGACTCTGGCGCGCGCCCTACGCGCCGCGGAGAAGCCGGACGAGGCGCTGGCCATGTTCGAGGAGGCGCAGAGAATGTCGCCAGGCTGTCACGACGCCTACATCGAGGCCGCCGACATGCTCCTGGCCGGTCCGCAGCCGCTGCGCGCCGTGGACATCTACTGTCGATTCCCCGTCTCCGACGCCGGCAATCCGTCGTTTGACGACGCGTACATCTTCGGCGAGATTGTCCGCCTTCTGGTTAAGCACGAGAAGTTCGATGACGCCCGCCTGCCAGAGTACATGATCAAGTGGGGCCGCGTCATGGGACTGCGTGAGTGCGAGCGGCCAGTTGTGCTGTTGCTTAGTTGTGTTGTTGTTGCTGAGTTGTGTTGTTGCTGAGTTGTGTTGTTGCTTAGTTGTGTTGTTGCTTAGTTGTGTTGTTGCTTAGTTGTGTTGTTGCTGAGTTGTGTTGTTGCTTAGTTGTGTTGTTGCTTAGTTGTGTTGTTGCTTAGTTGTGTTGTTGCTTAGTTCTGTTGTTGCTTAGTTGTGTTGTTGCTTAGTTGTGTTGTTGCTTAGTTGTGTTGTTGCTTAGTTGTGTTGTTGCTTAGTTGTGTTGTTGCTTAGCTTTGTTGTTGCTTAGTTGTGTTGTTGCTTAGTTGTGTTGTTGCTTAGCTTTGTTGTTGCTTAGTTGTGTTGTTGCTTAGTTGTGTTGTTGCTTAGTTGTGTTGTTGCTTAGTTGTGTTGTTGCTTAGCTTTGTTGTTGCTTAGTTGTGTTGTTGCTTAGTTGTGTTGTTGCTTAGTTGTGTTGTTGCTTAGTTGTGTTGTTGCTTAGTTGTCTTGTTGCTTAGTTGTGTTGTTGCTTAGTTGTGTTGTTGCTTAGCTTTGTTGTTGCTTAGTTGTGTTGTTGCTTAGTTGTGTTGTTGCTTAGTTGTGTTGTTGCTTAGTTGTGTTGTTGCTTAGTTGTGTTGTTGCTTAGCTTTGTTGTTGCTTAGTTGTGTTGTTGCTTAGTTGTGTTGTTGCTTAGTTGTGTTGTTGCTTAGTTGTGTTGTTGCTTAGCTTTGTTGTTGCTTAGTTGTGTTGTTGCTTAGTTGTGTTGTTGCTTAGCTTTGTTGTTGCTTAGTTGTGTTGTTGCTTAGTTGTGTTGTTGCTTAGTTGTGTTGTTGCTTAGTTGTGTTGTTGCTTAGCTTTGTTGTTGCTTAGTTTTGTTGTTGCTTAGTTGTGTAGTTGTGTTGTTGCTTAGTTTTGTTGTTGCTTAGTTTTGTTGTTGCTTAGTTGTGTTGTTTCTTGGTTGTGTTGTTTTGCTTAGTTGTGTTGTTGCTTAGTTTTGTTGTTGCTGAGTTGTGTTGTTTCTTGGTTGTGTTGTTTTGCTTAGTTGTGTTGTTGCTTAGTTGTGTTGTTGCTTAGTTGTGTTGTTTGTTTTGTTGTTGCTTAGTTGTGTTGTTTCTTGGTTGTGTTGTTTGTTTTGTTGTTTCTTAGTTGTGTTGTTTGTTTTGTTGTTGCTTAGTTGTGTTGTTTGTTTTGTTGTTGCTTAGTTGTGTTGTTTCTTGGTTGTTGCTTAGTTGTGTTGTTTGTTTTGTTGTTGCTTAGTTGTGTTGTTTGTTTTGTTGTTGCTTAGTTGTGTTGTTTCTTTTGTTGTTGCTTAGTTGTGTTGTTTCTTGGTTGTGTTGTTTGTTTTGTTGTTGCTTAGTTGTGTTGTTTGTTTTGTTGTTGCTTAGTTGTGTTGTTTGTTTTGTTGTTTCTTAGTTGTGTATAATTTCAACCCCAGACGGCACACTCTATTCCTAGCCATCCTGGACAAGTACATCGCCACGCTGGAGGACAAGATGAAGACGGGAATCTGCAAGCAGGTCTACGCGGGAGTCAACGGGCGCTCAGTGGACGACTTGGAGATGCAGGCCTTCTTCAAGGCCAGGTGCTGGGACTGATGAGGCCTGGGGATGCTGGGACTGATGAGGACCGGGGATGCTGGAACTTTTGGAATAATCGGACTGGACTGACGAAACCTCGATAAAGAAATTATCGTAGCTTTTGCATGCCGCCAAAGCGTATACTATTAAATTCTGCATGAAATGTACTTTTAAAATGTACTTCTATAATATTTTAGAAAACAGTGTTTAGAACAGTGTCAAGTCCTTGCTTCAATCTCGATCTAATCTACGTTCGCACTTTCAGTATAGAGCTTAGAATCTGCCACTATTCGAATTATAAGTTGCTTCACAGCTTTATTTTGTTTAATTATCATTTTTCATGTTTCTACCGTCCAAATATTTTATTTAATGAATTTCGAATTCTAAACTATTATTTTTATGTTTTTACAAATTTAACGAGAATTTTTTTGGCATAAGCTTAAAACAGGTTAGGCTTAAAACAGATAAAAAGGACATTATTTTTTCATATTTCTACTTTTAGTAGCGAAGTTCGACTACTGGCTGGTTTTTGAATAATTTTGTTTATCTTACAGTGATAGACTAATTTTCTAGGTCACTGCAAGGTCGCTCCAATCTGACTGTTTTTATTTGGACTTGGAGCAGCGATGCTCCCTCAGAACATGCCTGGCATAGATAAAGTATACTTTATCTATGATGCCTGGGCCCTCGCTCCATAAGTAAAACATGCACGCGTTGACCTCGTGCGACCTTTGCTGATCTGTTTCTCTTGACCAACTGAAAAGTGCAACAACAAAGGTAGTTTTGCATTTGCGCATCTCAAATGCCTGCATTCCGCGGCCTCTGCACTGCTGGAAATGGGTCAGTTAGAAACCCAGCCAAATACATCCGCAATAAAAACCTTTGCTGTGTACTTTCACAGTTGCTTTTCTTTGCAATCTCACGTATTTTTGCGCCTGACAGTCACATTGACGGCCCAGACAATGCCAATGACGCTCCTGACAATTTCACTGGCGCCCCTGACATAAACATCTGTGCACCTGACATAAAAATTCGTGCACCTGACAATCTCATTGGCACTCCTGACAATTTTATTGGCACTCCTGACAATCTCATTGGCACTCCTGACAATCTCATTAGGGACCCTGACAATCTCATTGGCACTCCTGACAATCTCATTGGCACTCCTGACAATCTCATTGGGGACCCTGACAATCTCATTGGCACTCCTGACAATATCATTGGGGACCCTGACAATCTCATTGGCACTCCTGACAATCTCATTGGCACTCCTGACAATCTCATTGGGGACCCTGACAATCTCATTGGCACTCCTGACAATAATTCCTATCGAATTCAATGGCAGCCCTCGATGCCCTCAGCGCATCACACATGCCTCATTATACTTTGGGTCGAAAGCAACGCATTTTTTCGGAGACGCGATTCACCTTGAAGGCGGCCTCGTGAGACATAATAAAAACAGCTGCTCTTACCCCTCTTTGCGCGCAGTTTAATTCTAAAAGTGCAAAGCAGAAAAACTGAAAAAGCACAATTTATTCCGAGATTGCGCACGGAAAAAAGCAGCCTTGGAGAATTTTTGCGCAGCTGGAAAATGGGTCCCTAAGAGTGCTCTAATTCTGACACACAAGCCATAAAGCAGGTTTAGATCTTTACGAGGAGAAACGTGCCTGAAGGCCCCTAGCCACATGAGGCTTGTGAATTTATGTAAGCCAACACCTAATCCCATATCGGATTATTCTATAATTGCAGGGGCGTGTCAGCCAAATGCTGGTATTAACCTGCCATCTCGTACCATCTGTGCGCAGACAAGTTGTGCTGGTGCACCGAGTGCCAGAAGTCAATCAATTCAAGGGTTAATGAAACCAGAGGTTTCTGGACTGGAATGGGGAAGCCTCTTATCTCTGTGTTCCCCTATTCTCCCACAGGCATTGGGTAAGGTGTAAACAGATGGCACTCTCAATAATTCTACACTCCTTGCCAGTTCAAAAATCGATTATCGAATAAGAGAGAGGTTCAGAGTTGAGAAGAGAAGAGAAACAGAGTTGAGAGGAGAGAAGAGAGAGAGTTGAGAAAAGAGGGGGAGAGGAGAGAAGAGAGAGAAGAAAAGAGAGAGGAGAGAAGAGAGAAGAAAAAAGAGAGGAGAGAGGAGAGAGGATTGAGAGGAGAGAGGAGAGAAGAGAGAGAGTTGAGAGGAGAGGGGAGAGGAGAGAAGAGAGAGAAGAAAATAGAGAGGAGAGAAGAGAGAGGGTTGAGAGGAGAGAGGAGAGAAGAGAGAAGAGAGAGAGTTGAGAGGAGAGGGGGAGAGGAGAGAAGAGAGAGAAGAAAAGAGAGAGGAGAGAAGAGAGAAGAAAAAAGAGAGGAGAGAGGAGAGAGGGTTGAGAGGAGAGAGGAGAGAAGAGAGAGAGTTGAGAGGAGAGGGGAGAGGAGAGAAGAGAGAGAGAAGAAAATAGAGAGGAGAGAAGAGAGAAGGTTGAGAGGAGAGAGGAGAGAAGAGAGAAGAGAGAGAGTTGAGAGGAGAGGGGGGAGAGGAGAGAAGAGAGAGAAGAAAAGAGAGAGGAGAGAAGAAAGAGGAGAGAACAGAGAGAGCTGAGAGGAGAGAAGAGAGAGGCAGGGCTAAGATGAGAGGAGAGAAGAGAGAGGCAGGGCTAAGATGAGAGGAGAGAAGAGTAAGAACTGATCAAGCACGAACCAGATAGGTGGTGGCAAAGCATTTGAATTCATACCTATCTAGAATTAATTCAGTCAGTGAATGCAGACGAATACGACACCAATGCTAGCAGGCTCTGCTTCAGACAGGAAGGCACAGACACGAGCCGTGCAAAACCAGCCAGAGGGGGGGGGTGCTGCAGCTGGCGCGAAAGCGGATTTTTAGATCATATCGAATCACTCAGAGGGTATTCTCGGAAAACAAAAATGGCTGAGACAGACATGCTCTCGCGAGCCTGTGCCGAGGGCCACAATGTCATTAGTATCAGGTATCACCTGCAGCTGACTTGATGAGGCATTTTCCAGGTCGGGGGGTTCAATTAGCGAATGGCCTGGATTTTGGCGCGGCAAAAATATAACGCCTGAGAGCGGTATCGAATATCAGTGTCACCTGCCAACATGCCCGTGAGAAATTCTCCATTTGAGCAGTGCCTCATGAGCTCATGACCATCTGAGCAGTTCCCCATGAGTTCATGACCATGCGAGCAATTCCTCATGAGTTCATGACCATCTGAGCAATTCCCCATGAGTTCATGACCATCTGAGCAATTCCCCATGAGTTCATGACCATCTGAGCAATTCCCCATGAGTTCATGACCATCTAAGCAATTCCCCATGAGTTCATGACCATCTGAGCAATTCCCCATGAGTTCATGACAATCGGAGCAGTTCCCCATGAGTTCATGGCCATCTGAGCAATTCCCCATGAGTTCATGACCATCTGAGCAATTCCCCATGAGTTCATGACCATCTGAGCAATTCCCCATGAGTTCATGACCATCTGAGCGATTTCCCATGAGTTATGACAATCGGAGCGGTGCCCCATGAGTTCATGACAATCGGAGCGGTGCCCCATGAGTTCATGACAATCGGAGCAGTTCCACATGAGTTCATCTGAGCAATTTCCCATGAGTTCATGACCATCTGAGCAATTCCAAATGAGTTCATGACAATCTGAGCAATTCCCCATGAGTTCATGACAATCAGACCAGTTCCCCATGAGTTCATGACAATCGGAGCAGTTCCCCATGAGTTCATGACAATCGGAGCGGTGCCCCATGAGTTCATGACAATCGGAGCAGTTCCCCATGAGTTCATGACAATCGGAGCAGTTCCCCATGAGTTCATGACAATCGGAGCGGTGCCCCATGAGTTCATGACAATCGGAGCAGTTCCCCATGAGTTCATAACAATCGGAGCAGTTCCCCATGAGTTCATAACAATCGGAGCAGTTCCCCATGAGTTCATGACAATCGGAGCAGTTCCCCATGAGTTCATGACAATCGGAGCAGTTCCCCATGAGTTCATGACAATCGGAGCGGTGCCCCATGAGTTCATGACAATCGGAGCAGTTTCCCATGAGTTCATAACAATCGGAGCAATTCCCCATGAGTTCATGACCATCTGAGCAATTCCCCATGAGTTCATGACAATCGGAGCAGTTCCCCATGAGTTCATGGCCATCTGAGCAATTCCCCATGAGTTCATGACCATCTGAGCAATTCCCCATGAGTTCATGACCATCTGAGCAATTCCCCATGAGTTCATGACCATCTGAGCGATTTCCCATGAGTTATGACAATCGGAGCGGTGCCCCATGAGTTCATGACAATCGGAGCGGTGCCCCATGAGTTCATGACAATCGGAGCAGTTCCACATGAGTTCATCTGAGCAATTTCCCATGAGTTCATGACCATCTGAGCAATTCCAAATGAGTTCATGACAATCTGAGCAATTCCCCATGAGTTCATGACAATCAGACCAGTTCCCCATGAGTTCATGACAATCGGAGCAGTTCCCCATGAGTTCATGACAATCGGAGCGGTGCCCCATGAGTTCATGACAATCGGAGCAGTTCCCCATGAGTTCATGACAATCGGAGCAGTTCCCCATGAGTTCATGACAATCGGAGCGGTGCCCCATGAGTTCATGACAATCGGAGCAGTTCCCCATGAGTTCATAACAATCGGAGCAGTTCCCCATGAGTTCATAACAATCGGAGCAGTTCCCCATGAGTTCATGACAATCGGAGCAGTTCCCCATGAGTTCATGACAATCGGAGCAGTTCCCCATGAGTTCATGACAATCGGAGCGGTGCCCCATGAGTTCATGACAATCGGAGCAGTTTCCCATGAGTTCATAACAATCGGAGCAGTTCCCCATGAGTTCATGACAATCGGAGCAGTTCCCCATGAGTTCATGACAATCGGAGCGGTGCCCCATGAGTTCATAACAATCGGAGCAGTTCCCCATGAGTTCATGACAATCGGAGCGGTGCCCCATGAGTTCATGACAATCGGAGCGGTGCCCCATGAGTTCATAACAATCGGAGCAGTTCCCCATGAGTTCATAACAATCGGAGCAGTTCCCCATGAGTTCATGACAATCGGAGCGGTGCCCCATGAGTTCATAACAATCGGAGCAGTTCCCCATGAGTTCATAACAATCGGAGCAGTTCCCCATGAGTTCATGACAATCGGAGCGGTGCCCCATGAGTTCATGACAATCGGAGCAGTTCCCCATGAGTTCATGACAATCGGAGCGGTGCCCCATGAGTTCATGACAATCGGAGCAGTTTCCCATGAGTTCATAACAATCGGAGCAGTTCCCCATGAGTTCATGACAATCGGAGCAGTTCCCCATGAGTTCATGACAATCGGAGCGGTGCCCCATGAGTTCATAACAATCGGAGCAGTTCCCCATGAGTTCATGACAATCGGAGCGGTGCCCCATGAGTTCATGACAATCGGAGCGGTGCCCCATGAGTTCATAACAATCGGAGCAGTTCCCCATGAGTTCATAACAATCGGAGCAGTTCCCCATGAGTTCATGACAATCGGAGCGGTGCCCCATGAGTTCATAACAATCGGAGCAGTTCCCCATGAGTTCATGACAATCGGAGCGGTGCCCCATGAGTTCATAATCATTTGAACAATTCCCCATGAATTTGTCACTATATCAGCAATTCCCCCTTCAGTAAATCGCATTTATTTCTGATGCAATTCGCCTTTCCTGTGACGTTCGCTGCAGACGTCATATCTGACGTAAAACATCGCGAGCAAAACTTAAAAAACATGACACCGAAAGAAGACGCTCAAAATTAAGAATCAGTTTTTTTCGGCCGAACTCTAAAACCTGATGAAGCTTTAATTTGCGCATTTCTTGTCCAAAAACATCAAACAGCCCACTGAACTTGTAATCAATTGAAATCCAAAACCACACAGAACTGACAAACCATTTCCATTCTCAGTGCGCATGAAACGCGATGACAGCCGGCCTGCCTGCACCAGATTCCGGCCAGCTGTGTGCTGCAATCAGCCAGGCTGCAACTGCCGTGACGTCGTGGGAACCCGCCAAACTGACACTGCAGTGCTGGGCTGCGGCTGAACCTGAGCTGAAACAGGTCTGTGCACTTTTATACTGACAGGGCTTGCTGCAGCAACTGGGGCCATCTGCGTCAGCTGCTGTGTCTATCTATCTATCTATCTATCTATCTATCTATCTATCTATCTATCTATCTATCTATCTATCTATCTATCTATCTATCTATCTATCTATCTATCTATCTATCTATCTATCTATCTATCTATCTATCTATCTATCTATCTATCTATCTATCTATCTATCTATCTATCTATCTATCTATCTATCTATCTATCTATCTATCTATCTATCTATCTATCTATCTATCTATCTATCTATCTATCTATCTATCTATCTATCTATCTATCTATCTATCTATCTATCTATCTATCTATCTATCTATCTATCTGTCTATCTATCTATCTATCTATCTATCTATCTATCTATCTATCTATCTATCTATCTATCTATCTATCTATCTATCTATCTATCTATCTATCTATCTATCTATCTATCTATCTATCTATCTATCTATCTATCTATCTATCTATCTATCTATCTATCTATCTATCTATCTATCTATCTATCCATCTATCTATCTATCTATCTATCTATCTATCTATCTTTCTTTCTATCTATCTATCTATCTATCTATCTATCTATCTATCTATCTATCTATCTATCTATCTATCTATCTATCTATCTATCTATCTATCTATCTATCTATCTATCTATCTATCTATCTATCTATCTATCTATCTATCTATCTATCTATCTATCTATCTATCTATCTATCTATCTATCTATCTATCTATCTATCTATCTATCTATCTATCTATCTATCTATCTATCTATCTATCTATCTATCTATCTATCTATCTACCCATTGCAGAGTCAGAACGCCGTCTCAACTGACCCAGTTTTTCCCAACACGATTTTGCTGTTCCCGGTAAACAGCAGACGGACAAAGACAAACAAAGCTGCAGTCATTTCTGCTATAAATATCCCCTGTAGCTGCAACGCGCAGGAATCCCATTAACCGAGCGGTCCCACCCCCCCCCTCGGCGTCGGCACGCGTTCCCGAATCGGTGTCAAGTTTCGAGGTGCCGCACGGCTAAACAATTCCCATTATGGGAATTTTGGGATGCAAAAGCATGCCAGCCTGAGTCGCGCACTTTTGCCAAGCAAAACCGCGGCTTGCCTTGCCATGAATTGCGGACAGCAACAAACAAATGGAGTTTGCAGTTTGGGTACAGAACGAGTTAGGAAATTCGAGAGTAATTTGAAAACCAGCTGGATTTTTTCTTTAATTTTCATGTTGCATTTAATTGTTTCTGAAATACATGGAAATTATTAAGAACCACATTTTTAGCACTCCTGTCCCTCACTGAGCACTCCTGTCTCTCACTGAGCAGTCCTGTCCCTCACTGAGCACTCCTGTCTCTCACTGAGCACTCCTGTCTCTAATTGAGCACTCCTGTCTCTAATTGAGCACTCTTGTCCCTCATTGAGCACTCCTGTCTCTCACTGAGCACTCCTGTCTCTCACTGAGCACTCCTGTCCCTCATTGAGCACTCCTGTCTCTCATTGAGCACTCCTGTCTCTCATTGAGCACTCCTGTCCCTCACTGAGCACTCCTGTCCCTCACTGAGCACTCCTGTCCCTCACTGAGCACTCCTGTCTCTGACTGAGCGTCCCAGATCTTTTGATTGACTTTCAGTCCTTTTCCACGCCTTTCTATCCATCTTTTCCATCTGTCTCCTCTCTCATTTATCTTTATTTTCTGTAGTCGTTCACTTCCACCCCTGTCTCTCTCTCTCTCTCTTTCTCTCTCTCCCTCTCTCAGCTGCATTTTCTCATGCATGCCTAATAACGTGTATCCAATTATCTGCAATCAGCAGCTCCATAACCAGACAGAAATTGCAACAGTATCAGAAGAGACTCGCTCCTCAGCAACCCAGTTGCATGCAGCAAGTGCTTGCGAAGCCGCCCACTCGCGGCCTGGGCCTTATCAATAAACAAATTAGCTAGCAACAAATCGAACTCATACAGTGTGGCAAGGCCAAGCAGGGAACCAAACGAACTGTTTTGGTGCGCACTCGGTGTACGCGACCCTGGGCTCTGTTCACACTGCAGTTAGACTAACTCTGTTTACTCATTTAAATCAAATTTAGCTTTCTTAGACATTTCTGCAATTAGATGCCTTTAATTACCATTCAGTTAAACTCATAGAGCGCATATTTCTGTATCAGCTAATTATTAATAGATTTTGTTAAACTATTTCAAGTTAAACAAAAGGTTATCATTTCACCTGTGCTAACAAAGGTTGATATTTTCAGGCGGCAATCTTTGTTATACCTGATGCAGCAGTTTCCGTTCAAGCGGCTGTTTTTGAACTGTCTGGGCAATTTTAAACCTGTGCAGTGCGCTTTCTCCGTGAACTGGTGGGGCACATTGGGGACAAATGGCTTCCTGTGCATGCATGCTTGGAGGTGCAGTCCTGCCTGAGCTTACTGTAAAAGAGTAGCTTGTTGGGGGAGGGGTCAGCTGACGCCCTAAAGCAGATTGTTGGGTGGGGGGGGGTCAGCTGACGCCCTAAAACAGATTTTTGGGTGGGGGGGGGGGTCAGCTGACGCCCTAAAGCAGATTGTTGGGTGGGGGGGGGTCAGCTGACGCCCTAAAGCAGATTGTTGGGTGGGGGGGGGTCAGCTGACGCCCTAAAGCAGATTGTTGGGTGGGAAGTCAGCTGACACCATGGAGCAACTTATTGAGGGGGTCAGCTGACACCCTAGAGCAGATTGTTGGGTGGGGGGGGGTCAGCTGACACCCTAAAGCAGATTGTTGGGTGGGGGGGTCAGCTGACGCCCTAAAGCAGATTGTTGGGTGGGAAGTCAGCTGACACCATGGAGCAACTTATTGAGGGGGTCAGCTGACACCCTAGAGCAGCTTGTTAGGGTTCAGGTGACCCACTGATGCGCAGTTAACCTCTAAACGATATGAATTATGAATATAAAGGTACCCAGGTACTACTTCTCTTGATTAAAAGTAATTTCAAAGCTCCCGTAGGTGTGCTTTCCAGCAACAGTTACACAGCTCATAAAGAGATAGTGCCCTGCTTTTGCTAAATATTTCTGCAACAACAGATTACAAAAAATCGATTGCGTAATCTGTTGATGCAAACTCGATTTTCAACAGCGGTCCAAACTGAAATTGTTTGCTAATTGAGATTAGCAGGTCAAGCTTACGCAACAGAGAGATCGGAGCTGGCGATTGCACCGGTGAAGCCCACAGACTGCAAGCAGGTGCTGCTGTTTGTTTTACGAGGCAATTCTTTAGAAAAAAGGAAGTAGAATCATTGTGTCGCAAGTCATTTAGCCATACGTCCCAGACGAGCAGAAACACGTGGATGGAAAGTTACCGGTTTGGCACCGACAACAAAGATTCAAAGATTTTAGGCCAGGTCTTTGTTTGCGTTGTTGGGTCCATAGAAAAAACAGTCGGCATATGCGTGGCACAGGCGTAGCGGCTAAAATATATATTGCCCTGCCCAATTTGGCACGAGTCTCTGTTCCATGCAGCTCGATTCAAACCCGAACAAAGACCGAATGAGATAAGAGGGCGTCTCAGTTGAGGCGGCGAACAAAGACGCCCAGCATATTTTTCCCTTTCCTCCACCTGTGCCAATTCCCAATCCCAATTATGTGTTTTCCCCACGCAAGCCCCGTCGGAAATTCGGCCTCTCAATTTCGATTCTTCGGAGCTGAGGTCTTTGTTATTCATTCAATATTCGCTCAGTTCCCGGACCCGGAGACCGCGGCGGCGAGGGCAGGTGGGGAAGTGAGAACTGAGGCCGAGGCTGGAAACAAAGACTTCTATAAACCTCACCAAATCAACTTATCGCTCGCTATATCACAAAGACTTCAGTGCTCAGGGACAAAGGTCTCGCAATGGGGTGTCTTACGCAACAACCTAGACTTCTCACCCGCTTCCAATACTTGGCACGCGCTCTCAAGACCTGTCTATCATCAGGTTTCGACCCCTCATACAAGCTCAAACTTTGATATGCTGTCAAGGCTTAAAACGACTCGATATAGCTATCCTCAGAGATATGAGTTGGCACACGAGTTGGGGTAGGTCTTTGTTCGGTCAATTCAGCCAAGCCAGTCCGATGGAGCAAAGATGATGAATTAGAAGAGGGATTGGGGAAGGGAGTTGGGTTGAGCGGGACTCAACTCAACAGCACTGCTCACTGCTGGTTTGGCCGTAGCAACATCTGCCCGAGGCATCACTCAAGACCCGCTCTCTTCAGTTTACCTTCAGTCTTTTTACTCCAATGTCTTTCTTCGTCATTTCTGTCTCCAACTCGTTCTGTCAAAATCTTTCTTTCTACTCTATCCATACCGGATACGATAAGTGAGTCACGCTATGCACGGCCTCCCAGCTCAAACTGACTGTCTCCTAGTGCCGTCTAATGCACACCTCACTGCAAATATTCCATCCATCCTCTTCCCATCTCCGGAGTCGCCTCAATTCTCTAGAAGCTTTAAGAGCTCTTTCTTCTGAATCCGATCTTGCTGTCACCAATGCCCCCCCACTGAGCTCTCTGCATGGTGTTTTCTCCCCCGGGGCTGGGGGGGGGATCGAACATCTGAGGCAGCGCGCCTGCAGTTCATCCCTTCTAAATCCCGTTTTTAGCCTCCCTCAGGCCCGCGGGGCTAACTCCCGATTATTCCCCTTTCACTCGCCTGACTGCTCTTTCATCTTAGACCCTATAGTTTCCCATCTCCCCCCCTTTCTCCTTTGCGAGCCCGCATCAATCGCTTTCGCGTTTCGAGCAAAATCCTAATTATGCTGTTTCTCCCGGGAGACTGTCTTTGCCCTTGCACTGCCCTCCACCACTAATTAATGATGTTCGATACACGCGAAAGCTTGCAGGCCTGATGTGAATGAAAATTATACAATGTATAATGACGGGAGCGTGCCGAGCAGTCTTGACGATCTAAACTGGGATGTGAGGAGATCTAAGCTGGGATGTGAGGGGATCTAAACTGGGATGTGAGGGGATCTAAACTGGGATGTGAGGGGATCTAAATTGGGATCTAAACTGGGATGTGAGTGGATCTAAACTGGGATGTGAGGGGATCTATAAACTGGGATCTAAACTGGGATGTGAGGGGATCTAAATTGGGATCTAAACTGGGATGTGAGGGGATCTAAGCTGGGATGTGAGGGGATCTATAAACTGGGATCTAAACTGGGATGTGAGGGATCTAAACTGAAATGTGGGATCTAAACTGAAATGTGGGATCTAAACTGAAATGTGGGATCTAAACTGAAATGTGGGATCTAAACTGAAATGTGGGATCTAAACTGAAATGTGGGATCTAAACTGAAATGTGGGATCTAAACTGAAATGTGGGATCTAAACTAAGATTTGAGGAGATCTAAACTGGGAGGGGGATCTGAACTGGTATGTGGGATCTAAACTTTAATTATGCAAGATCTGAATTGGATTGACAACTAAAATTGCGATGCGTGGACACTGGGATCTGAATTGGGATTTGGGATTTTAATTCTTGAGATCTATATTCTTCATGGATTGGAATTATCAGCTGATCGCATTGGGATTGGGATAGAAATTTCCGCCCCGGGACTGAATGGGGTGAGTGATTTGTATCAGTTTTGGTTGCTGTTCAGTGGGATCTGAATTTGAATGCGGAAAAAAAATCTTATAAAAAAGTTAAAAATAAACGGAATTTTTCTCCTTTCCTACATAAATATTTCCGTAATTATATGCATACCAAGCAGTGCAGTGAGTTTAATCGGTGCAAATTTACTCAAAACTGAGTCAGAACAAGAGAAAAACAGGCTATTTGGAAAAATCAAAAAACTATTGGCAGGTCATCGGAAGGTTGAGCAACTGCTTGCCATTGTGAATGGAAGGACGCGGAATAAACCGTGGCCTTGAGAGTACTCTCTGGTTGGTTGGTTGGTTGGTGGAAAAATAAGGACATGTCATATGCATGAACCTTCAGTTCAGCGTTGGGAAAAGGACGTGAGCGGTTCGGAGGCGAAAGGTAAAGAAGAAAAAAACAACTCCCAAGATTAGAATGACAAAAAGAATGAAGTAAGCGCTTCACCAAGTTAGTAAAATCAGCTGTTTTGCGACCGCCCCTCCATTTTCTCTCTCTCTCTACCAGGCCTTTTCAATAATAGCAGGTTCGCCTTGCGAGATCGCCCATGGCGCCCTGTGCTGTGGAAGAGGAAGGGGGGTTGACGAACCGGTCAGCTGACTCTGAAAACAGCCAACCCCGCACACTGTACTGAAAGAGAAGAGGGGGCTGGGTTAATTGCGAGAGCGTAAAGCCCACCCCACTCCCCACGCTGCGGAGAACTTGGATAGATAAGGGGGACGGCTGTTAGAGAGAGGGTGGCCGTTGATTGGGCACAGGGAGAGACAGCCACCCCGCCCCTAGAGCGATTTTGAGGGGTTCGGGGGGTCTGGATCTATCTATAAAGAGCGCGAGGGCTCTCATTTTATTGAATGTAGGACTGCTTGCAAGTTTATTACCCAAACGGTCCATTCCGCTAATAGTTTAAGTCCCTAGATTAACCTTTTTAAGATCTTATCATAATTTATTTTAGTTTTACGTTATAGCTGGTCATTATTACGCTTTTTACGCTTCTCTTTGTATTTAGTTTGTAAAGATTTGACTGTCGCCTTTGCACTATTATTTTGTTTACTTGTAGCTCAAGCCTTTATTTAATACAGTGCTAGCTTGAATTCAATAAACGATTATATTTAATTAGACATACTCGGAATCTGAATTATGGTACACAACATGTCCGACAGTCGTAGAAAACGCAGAAAGAGCAGCAAGAAATTCTCTTACAGTGGCAGTTACTCTGCTTCAAGCGAGGAACTGGCCAATATTAATAATAGCAACATTAGCAACAAGGTGCAGATTCGAGAGCAGGTGAGTTTGTCAACTGATTAAAATCTAGTAGTGATTAATTCAATGATAAATGTCCAAAGAAAGTACCAAAGTACCAAAGACCAAATTTTAACTATTTAACTCTGCAGACCGAAGTCCATTCCGTGACGCAGCTTCAGCAGGTTTCCCCGCCGCCACCGCCGCCGCCTCGGTCTCTGCTGCCCGACGGCCTCGAAGAGGGCATCTATCGACTGCTGGATGCCGAGATGGTGTACCATCCGAGAACAGATTGCCTGCTGAATAATACGGTGAGATCAGTGGGGTCCAGTGCATTCGGTGGCTTAGCCCCCGAGGGGGGGGGGGAGGTCAAGGGGGTCTGGGTAACTCTGGGTAAACGGCAGTAGTAACTCTAACTGTCTTATTAAGGCTAAATGCCTCGTCAGCTAACTAGTGCCTTGTCTTTTTTCTGGTGGGCATTTTTGCGACTTACATTGCCAGTTACCTTACCTGGGCCCCTTGCCAGCCGGCCGGATTGGCCGGATCGGCTGGGTGTTGCGCATGTATGTCTACATGTATTCAAAATTTTCAAATGAACGATATTGTGTATCATTTTGTTCTTTCGTTACTTAATCAGTTATAGTATGAATATAAACAAATGTATCGCTTCAAATAACTCTTAGACAAACCGCACGACGTCATAAATCTTTGTAAAAAAACGATTAACATTCGATTATAAAAAATTAATTTGTTTCTGTTTTGAGGGGAAGTACTTTCAAAATTTGCTATGCAGCTACTGTCAGTAGGCTAAGCGCGAATTTTGCCATTATTTTTGTTGAAAAATGCTAATAAGACAATTCAACATTTTCACCTGAAGGTCTGCGGCGACGACAAGGTGAACGCCGGCCTACGCGACGAGGCCATGTTCAGCCTTCGTTTCCTGCACAAACTTCACAACCTGGCTCCTGAGTGCTTCGCCCACGCTGTCAACATTACCGATAGATTTTTGGCCAGGGTCAAGGTTAAAGCCAAGTACATGTCTTGCCTGGCAACCGCGGCCTACCTGATCGCGGCCAGGATGATCGAGGAGCCCGAGGTGAGCTTTAGAAATCTGACTGTGACCTTGGTGACCTTGTCAGGATTGACGAATTGTAATTTTTATTAGAGATTTCTAGCCAGTGCTGTCCATGCACCTACATGTACGACTTGTACCTAAATTAGGCAACCGCTGGCATGCATGTAGACTTGTACTTCACTGAGTATCACTGACATTCTTTCATGATTAGACACTCCGACATACCTACATCAGACACCCTGAGATACCTACATCAGACACCCTGAGATACCTACATCAGACACCCTGAGATACCTACATCAGACACCCTGAGATACCTACATCAGACACCCTGAGATACCTACATCAGACACCTTGACATACCTACATCAGACACCTGACATAACTACATCAGACATCCTGACATACCAACATCAGACACCCTGACATAACTACATCAGACACCCTGACATACCTACATAAGACACCCTGACATACCTACATCAGACACCCTGACATACCTACATCAGACATCCTGACATACCAACATCAGACACCCTGACATACCTACATCAGACACCCTGACATACCTACATCAGACACCGTTACAGCTATATTACCTGAATCGAACACCCCACTCCTTCTCAGTGCCGTAGGTAGGAAGCCAATTGTTACCCAAACAGCTGTCAGTCCAAAGTAACCCATCAATCCCCATCCCCAGAACCAGCCCTCGCCAGAGAAACTGGTCCGCATCGCCCGGTGCGGCGGCTCGCCCACTGACCTGGAGCGCATGGCGGCCATCATTCGGGTGAAGCTGCGCCCGACTGCCGCCTGCGACCCAGCCGGCATCGAGAAGCCGCAGCAGCAGCAGGAGGCCGGCCGGCTGGAGAACGCCATCACTCCGCTGCACTTCCTGTCTCTGCTGGCGCCCCTGTTCAACAGTAGGGAGCAGTTTCAGCGGGCAGTCGGCGACCTGGAGACTGCCCTGTGCTCGGTGACCATCTACAGCTGCAGGCCCGCGCTGCTGGCGCTGTGCGTAGCTCGGCGGCACCTTCTGGCTTCAGATGCTGTCGGCGCCGCTCACGGCTGCTCCATGCAGGCTGTGCTTGATGCAGCTGCCCAGCTCATGCAGGTGAGGGCCTGTGTGCTCTGCGGCTATTCTCTTACTCTGTGTGCTCTGCGGCTATTCTCTTACTCTGTGTGTGCTCTGCGGCTATTCTCTTACTCTGTGTGTGCTCTGCGGCTATTCTCTTACTCTGTGTGTGCTCTGCGGCTATTCTCTTACTCTGTGTGTGCTCTGCGGCTATTCTCTTACTCTGTGTGTGCTCTGCGGCTATTCTCTTACTCTGTGTGTGCTCTGCGGCTATTCTCTTACTCTGTGTGTGCTCTGCGGCTATTCTCTTACTCTGTGTGTGCTCTGCGGCTATTCTCTTCCTCTGTGTGTGCTCTGCGGCTATTCTCCGCTTGCTGCTATTTGCTTTAACCAAGTCATGCACAGGAAACTCACTGCCACCCCCACTGCCTCCCCCTGATGCAGCTGAGTCAGGCAGACCTGGCCTCTTGCGACGCCTTAATCGCCAGGGAGACGCAGCGGGTTTGCAGTCGCCGGGGCAGGCGGTCTCCGCCGCAGCGGCAACTGCTGACCGCCTGCACCTGGTCCGCTGCGCACAGCCTGCGCGCCAAGATACAGAAGCTGCAAAAGCAGCGGCAGCCGCAAAAACAGCAACATCAGGTGACTTGCCTCCCAGACTCTCCCGGCTGCCCAGCCTTGGGCACCATCTGCGAGGAGCGGCCGGGCCGGGCTGACGAAGACGACAGCGACCAGGTGCAAGGTCTGCTGGACATCTACCAGCTGTTCGCTGCCTGATGAATGCAGCCTTGAACTAATCGCTTGCCCCAATTGTTATCTAGTTTATCCCAGAATCTCTTCCTAGCGACATCGGCTTTCTGATTAATTTCATTTTTTCTCTCTGGCACTCTTTTTAAGCTAGTCTGTCTGTCTGAGAAAGAGAGTCAGAATTTGAGCAAACACATTTTGAACGCTTTCAGCATAGCAACAAGCTTCCTTAGCAACCGGTATGTTGTTGTTGTTTTTGTTATTTATCATTTCGTAGCAAAGAGTCATCCATTTGCCCATTGTGAGCTGTGTACATAGCACCCATCGCACACTCCGGTACAGACTGACTGGTCTTTGTTTTTTTCACACGCTCTGTCGAACCCGGTTTCGACTGATTTGCTTGTTTGCTTGAATTTCTGCATACGCAACGGCATCCGTTGTCCTGCTTTTTCGAGTCTTTGCTATCGTTTTTACCGATGTGTATTACTATTATCATTATTATTACTATTTTGTGAGTATAAATGCCCTTCTCTTGCTTAATATGCTTTTCCAAGTCTTTGTATTTATTCAAAATTACATTTATTTTTTTATATTCAAGGTCAGCCCAATATGCTTGCTGATTAAAAAAGTTTAATGTGCATTTAATAATGAACAAATTTCACCTGCAACAGTTCGCTGTGAGCAGGTCAATCTAATCTGTATTTTGTTTAACTCAGTGCTAAGTTGTTCATATATATATATATTGTTTTCTTAACTATCAACATATTTCTCGGAGATCAACCTGTCACAACACTGACTCGATCAGCCATCAATCAATCACACGTTTACCTTTGCCTGCGTTAATTTTTGTTTTCATGTGCAGCTTTTCTTTGTGTGCAATCTGATTTTGTTACAAAAGCCACCCTAACACGCTCGATCTTTCCTGTGTACATGCCATTGCCGCTGAGTGTTGTGTGTCCGGCTGCCTGTCTGCCCGAGTTTTGCTTGCTTCTGTCTGTCGCTGTATTTTTGCACTAATCTTCTCACTGCTCCTTCACTTGCTGAATGAGACCGAGAAATGGAGTTATCGCTGCCAAGCCCAGTGAAAGTTTTTCTGCAGCTCATTTTCTATGTGACTAAATAAATATTTCCGTTAATAGTGATACACTCTGCTTTTAGTATTACAGAAATAACCAGCTTCTTTGTTGGTCTGTGCTTTTCTTCAGTGAATGTGGACAGGCATTTCAGACACAAACCAATAAACAGGCATATAAGACACAAACCAACGGACAGGCATTTCAGACACAAACCAATAAACAGGCATATAAGACACAAACCAATGGACAGGCATTTCAGACACAAACCAATGGACAGGCATTTCAGACACAAACCAATAAACAGGCATATAAGACACAAACCAATGGACAGGTATTTCAGACACAAACCAATAAACAGGCATATAAGACACAAACCAATGGACAGGCATTTCAGACACAAACCAATAAACAGGCATATAAGACACAAACCAACGGACAGGTATTTCAGACACAAACCAATGGACAGGCATGCAGACACAAACCAATAAACAGGCATATCAGACACAAACCAATGGACAGGCATGCAGACACAAACCAATGGACAGGTATTTCAGACACAAACCAATGGACAGGCATGCAGACACAAACCAATAAACAGGCATATCAGACACAAACCAATGGACAGGCATGCAGACACAAACCAATAAACAGGCATATCAGACACAAACCAATAAACAGGCATATCAGACACAAACCAATGGACAGGCATGCAGACACAAACCAATAAACAGGCATTTCAGACACAAACCAATGAACAGGCATGCAGACACAAACCAATGTGAACTTGTAGAACAGATGGACACAGATAAGTCAAAAGTGCAGGCACAGAACAGACAAGCATAGATGGACACAGATAAGCCAAAAGTGCAGGCACAGAACAGACAAGCATGGATGGACACAGATAAGCCAAAAGTGCAGGCACAGAACAGACAAGCATGGATGGACACAGATAAGCCAAAAGTGCAGGCACAGAACAGACAAGCATAGATGGACACAGATAAGCCAAAAGTGCAGGCACAGAACAGACAAGCATGGATAGACACCATACACCAACCATGCCATCAAGAATGCAAACACAGTTCAGAGAAAAAGACACAAACTGAAAAAGACGCAAGCATTCATAATTTTTGCCAAGAATCGAGGCCAATAATATATTTACTGCAGTCACGGTGTCTTCCTCTGGAAGCAGAAGTTTATTCATGCACTTTTACTGGACAAGGCTGGCTCAGAGTCTGCCTGCCAATTTAAACAGCAGCTGGCCTCAGCCAAACAGGATCTTTTGTGTTGACTGGGCTAGAGTGGAGCTGCACTAATACCCCCATATAATAGTGCACGCGCACCAATGCAATTGCCCATGCAGACTGCACTACATTGCACTAAAGCCTTTTTGCATTTCCAGTGGTTATGAACCCCCCCCCCCCCCCCGGCCCCCAGCGAATCTAATATTAAAGTCTACGTCTATCTGCACGATTTTTCTATTAGTGAATAAAGGATTGTTGTAAAAGGCCACTTTCACTCAAAATATTTTACATGTACTTTTTTATTTTCTTTGTTGCATTTTACATGCAACATTCTATATCACCTCTCAATGCATATAATGATCTAGTCTCCTTTATCCCTTTTATTACGAGCTAGTCTTTCTCCTCACTGATCTCCGCCTACCCATTTGTCCTTGATCCTTCTTCCCACTTCTCCACCTCTTCCTGTTCCCTTCTGTCCTTTAATCTTCTTTTCTTCTCTCCCCCTTTCCCTTCCTTTTTCCATACCCCTCTTCCCCTTCCATACCTTCTTCCCCTTACATACCCCTCTTCCCCTTCCATACCCTCTTCCCCTTCCATACCCTCTTCCCCTTCCATACCCTCTTCCCCTTCCATACCCCTCTTCCCTACCCCTTCCCTTTAAGAGTTTCAGAACTCCTAAAACTCTTGTCTCAAACACATTCGTATCAATTTAATTAACTAGCTTATATCGCGCATGCATAGTACCTGGTAGAGTTATGGTTAGGAAGGGAATGGCAATAAGCCACAGTGAGGTGTAGTCTGTAAACAGGCCGTCAAACCCACGTGTTCAGTGCTGCGTGTCCCAGACCACTTTATCTCTTCAGTTCAAAATCCGAAACGATTGGTTTACCCTCCTCCCCCAGTCCGCGTTCAAACTGCAGAAGTTCACATCGCGTCGCCCCACCCAAATCCCCATGTTTTCTGTCTAAGAGTATCTCGATTAATGGCGGACAGGCGGGGGCATTAGTGCGCCTGCACTTTGCAATAGTGCACAGAGGCACACTAAGTGAATTAATCAGCATTCGATGGCTGATGGCAGCCTGATAGACTGTCTGCCTGCCTCCAAATAGAAGCTCCTTAGACTGGATTGAACACAAGATTGGCGATGCACTTTTGCGGCTGTCCAGGCATTTCTGTATGAGTTGGAATTGCATTTGCATACGAACTCGAAGTCGGAACCAATGCCTCTAAAGAAGTTCATTAGATGTGGAATATTTTAGAAAACAAAGACAGACAGACGGAGGACTTAAATTAATTGGAATGAATGAGTGATCTTGCATTTTAAATTTATTTTTTATTTATGAAGCCAGATGTGACTGACTGTCTCACACAGCAGCTCCATTAGAACACTGCGCATAAGGCAACTTCATCAAGTGACGCTGGATGCTAAGCAAACCACTACAAGCTTAATTAACGGTGATAATGATAACAAAGTAAATTTGAATAATCACTAAAATAATGTTTTGAGCGCGACAATTGCTAACAGACTAAAATATTGCACATTCACGTGTCCGCATGGATTGAGCAATTTGCAGATAAACTAAAAAAAACTAAAAAAATCTAATTAGACTACTCGAATCTGCGAAAAATGAGTAACAGATAACGGGAATCATGGACAAAAAGGGCGAAATACTTTTGCAACGATTTAGGAGTTTAGAAAATTCTAAAAAATACTAAAGATGTTACTGAAAGTAGAGAATTAAGAAACAGATATTTTCCAAATATAATAAATCCCTAAGGTTTGTATGCTTGTTTAATTACTAAATCTGACCTCATAGCAAAAATTTTGAAAACAAAAATACGAGGTTTACAGAGAAGAAAAAGATAAATGCTAAAAATTGGGCACAAAACTCTTATATCTAAATATACTAAATTTAGCACAGATACATTGCTCGACAGAAAGGGCGGGGGACCTGTGTGTATTGCCACACATGTATTACCAGGGACTAATCAAGAAATAAGGGACCAAAGGTTATACCAAAAAATACATTACGGAGATAGGAGATTTTCAGTCTTTGGAGGCAGACCCAATGTTCACTAATTCTGCGACAAATATCAATAGACAGTCACTCAGATACTGTCTGCTCTAGTCTACTCTATAATGCTCAGGTAACATATGCGCAAAGTGCACTGGATGGGACTACAAACAGAAACAACTTCAATATGCATTCTTATAACTTTATAAGTAAATAATGACCTAAGCAGTATTCTTCGATACATATCGGCAAAATTAAAATAGTAATAAAAAAATTGCCTGCAGTAAAAAGCAGGGAAATTTCTGAAAAACGGCACAGGCGCGGTGGGGAATACGAGCAAATTGACAACACCTGATTTTCTCTTGATAAAAACCCTAACTTTCAGTCACGGCTGCTTTGGCTACTCAGTCCAGGCCGTCCACGAACTGTCTGAGCCGGTCCAGGACCGCGTCGAAGCCGTCCCGGCCCCGGTAGTCCGCCTCGCCCCGCTCCCAGGCCAGCCGCTGCTCCCGGTCTGCGCGGCTGCTGCCCACCGAAGCTGAGGCCTGCGGCTGTGTGCGAGATTTGTGAGGGAGGCCGCAGTGAGACTTCATCGTCTGCTTTGGCTGGGGCGGCGGTGAGTGGGGAAAGTATAGAGGGAGACGGCTGGGCAGACAGACAGACAGACAGACAGACAAACAGACAGACAGACAGGCAGACAGGCAGACAGACAGACAGACAGACAGACAGGCAGACACTAAGACAGACAGGCAGGCAGACAGACAGACAGACAGACAGACAGACAGACAGACAGACAGACAGACAGACAGACAGACAGACAGGCAGACATTAAGACAGACAGACAGACAGACAGACAGGCAGACAGACAGACAGGCACAGACAGACAGACAGACAGACACTAAGACAGACAGGCAAACAGACAGACAGACAGGCAGACATTAAGACAGACAGACAGACAGACAGACAGGCAGACAGACAGACAGGCACAGGCAGACAGACGCAGACATGTGCAGGAGTGAGTCAGTAAGAGGTGACACTACAGGTGCTAGCTACATAATAAAGATGAATTCAATTGAATTCGAGAAGAATCATTCGCTCAATCACAGCAGCAAAATGCGATAAGTGGTGCATGCGGTGAATCGCAAATATTTAAAATCTAAGATAAATTTTACTGGTTGGAAAATTCTAGAAAAATAGTTTTAGAATCAAAAACAGCAAAATAATTTTTATGAAAGAAACTTGGTAATGGCAAAAAGCAATAAAATTTGAACTGCGAGCCAAACAAGAGCAAACAGAAAACACTTGAATAAGAAACTGTTTGATTGATGCGATAAAGAAACTTTTAGAAGAAAAACATTTACACCGCCAAAACAGATAAGAAGGTCAGACAGGCCAGATCTTGATTAATAAAAAGTGCAAAGTGTTTGACAAAAATAGAAGCAAGCTGTACTACGCGACAGCAGCACGTGGAAACAGCGTGCCTAAGCAATATTGGTGAAGACGGTTCAATTGAAGGTTGGCAAAACACGCCGTGAAAGAGAAACGTTTAATTTGGGCGACTCAACAGAGGTGAAACAGAATCAACATGCAGTGATAAAGTTGCATGCATAAATAATGGAATAAGGGGGACATGATAGAGACATGTGCCTGACTGCGAATGACGAAAAGTAGAGACTGACCTTTTGATAGCTGCGACAGCAGCATCTGACAGTGAAGATGGCCGGGAATGGCAGTGAAGATGGCCGGGAATGACAGTGAAGATGGCCGGGAATGACAGTGAATATGGCCGGGAATGACAGTGAAGATGGCCGGGAATGACAGTGAATATGGCCGGGAATGACAGTGAATATGGCCGGGAATGACAGTGAATATGGCCGGGAATGGCAGTGAATATGGCCGGGAATGACAGTGAAGATGGCCGGGAATGACAGTGAATATGGCCGGGAATGACAGTGAATATGGCCGGGAATGGCAGTGAATATGGCCGGGAATGACAGTGAAGATGGCCGGGAATGACAGTGAAGATGGCCGGGAATGACAGTGAAGATGGCCGGGAATGACAGTGAAGATGGCCGGGAATGACCACAGTGAATATGGCAAGAGGTAGCACTGAAAAAGAGACAGTGGACACAACGTCAAGACAAATACCCCTGGAACAGAGCTAAAAGCAAGCCGACATATATAAACACATAAACACACAACACAGAAGCCGAGTCAGGAAGCCAAAGCAGAAGACATGAAAGGTATCTAGGCCCCTCCAATGAATGAAACAAACAGCGAGATAGTAGCTATAGATTCCAAATATGCATCATTACTGCACTGTGCCATCCTCCCGCCTTGATCAAGATAAGCGCTGTATGCAAACTTTTATTGAGTCATAAGTTCGGTCTTATTTTGCTCTACAACTCATGTCGGTATACTTCAATACAGATACTCTGCGCTCCTTGTCTCCGCGTTATAACTGATAAGCGCGCGCATTACCTGCCTACTCAAAATAGTGTTTGCGCGCAGGAAGTGGCGTAAGTGCCGAAAGACTGCACATCAAGGCGACAGGTGTCGTGAATCGTGAAAAATTGCAAAGCTACCCGGTCACAACAGCGGCAAAGCAGAGATATGAGATATGGCTAACTACAGACCATAAAATCTTTCTAATTCGCTATAAAGACGGTCACTCTAGGCCTTGGAGTGTGTTCGGCGACGGAGTGACAGGCTCTCACCTGGTATACGGGGTTTCTCCCGGCTCAAGGGAAACCAGTGGTGCAAATGATCCCCCAGTTGCCTGCAGCGACCCTGCCTGAAGGGAAGTTTCCGCCGGAGGAGAGTGGTGTCTGAGGAGGCCGGACCTGGTCGATTAAAAGCGGTTTGGTGGAGCCAGACCGTGTAATAGAAAGTAGCTTCGCAGTCAGGACCACCCAAAATCACTCGCCCCTGAATCTTTGCCCCTACTGAGTAGTAGGAAAATGGTACGGTCTGGCCACGTCGCTGATTGGCTGGCCAATCAATAGCTTTGGTTGGCCAGCCAATCAGCGAGGGGGAGCCAATCAGCGAGGGGGAGCCAATCAGCGAGGGGGAGCCAATCAGCGAGGGGGAGCCAATCAGCGAGGGGGAGCCAATCAGCGATGAGGAGGCCCCGGAGGCGGGGGTGGGGGCAGGCCAGAGGTGGGGTGGGGCAAGCCTAGGGGTGGGGTCGGGAAGCCCAGAGATGGGGTCGAGCAGGCCGGATGAGGTTCGGGCAGCTGAGTGTCTGGGTGAATGTCACTTCCTGTCACTGTCCTGCCAAAGCAAAGTGTGGCAATTAGGCTCATCCTCCGGCCTCTCCAATATTCTGCAGATCTTTGTGACGCAGCCCAAAATAGCTCTGTGCTACGAAAAGGAGAAAAGGAGGAGGCAACAAAACTGGGCTCAAACAATGAAATCAGACAACAATAAAAAATCTACGAGGTGCAATTAGTGCTCGCAAAGACTACTGGATCAATTTTGCCTCACTATTGATCTACTAAATTAGCGATTTAAATCATTTCATATTGCTGCAGTTATTAGCGGACTAGAAGTGGATTTTGCTGCTAGAGCAGATTTTCCTTCACAAGCCACCTTGGAGTAGGAAAATTTTCCTTTGCTCCGTCGCGAAGGCATGGACGAAGACGTGGAAGCTTTGTCAGCCACGGAGGCCAGCCGATGCTTGAGCGACCGTCTGGTCAGCTGCTGATGCGCCAGCTGCTGACTTTCTGCAGCAGCAGCTGGCTCAGCGCCAGCTCCATCAAACTCTTCTTCGTGGTTCGGAGTCGATACCGGAGTCGGCGGTGGAGACGGCGAGGCTGACACAGCAACCCGCGACGACTGCCGACTCTTACCGGGCCCGGCGAACAGCGACTGGCCAGCCAGCAGGAGCGACTGCGCCAGCCGGGACACCGACGGAGGCGACGCCATGGAGGAGCCGGTCGAGGCGGACGAGGCGGTGACCGCCCGGTCCTCATCGTCCCCCAGGCCAGAGGCTTCGAAGGCCTCGGCAGCCAGCTGTCTCGGCAGGCTCCTACGCTGGCGAGACCGCTGCCTGCGACTGGCGTACCGGCGACTTCTATTGGACGCCGATGACGCAGCGGAAGCCGCCGGACCGACCGGGTGAGAGCAGATCGCCCGGATCAGAGCGCGCTGCTGCTTCCTGGCAGCGGCTTTAGTGTCGTCAGTCTGGTACTTGGCCATCTGGGTGCTGTAGCCAGTTGGCTCAGTGAGCTCCCGGCTGACCTGCACTGCTGGGTACCGATCCTCATCAGCCTTCTGATCCTCCTGGCCAGCTTCCGTCTGGGCATCAGGCGCAGCTTGGTCAGCGGCGACACTGGTCTCTTCAATAAATCTATTGAATTTCGGGGCATTCTCCTGATTACTGTCACTATCCTGGCCAGCTGGCAGGCCGTCTGCGCTGCTATTGCAGGCGGAGAACTCTTGGCCTGAGTACATTGCCGGCATGCCCAAGTCGCCGCTTTCGGCTACTCCGCCCATCGGCGGCTCGGCATAGTGAGTGTCTAGCGGGTGAACCGCCTGGGCTCGGCGCAACCGCCTGGGCTCGGCGCAGTAGTCTATGGCCGCACCGCCTCCGCCGCCGCTCTCAGCTGCCGGATAAAACACCGGGACATCGGCTGGCGGCCGGTACGGCATCGGGGTGGGCAGCTGCTGCCAGGGGGCAGCCCAGCTGGGCGGGGAGTGCGGCGGGATTAGGGGGGGATAATTCTGGGGGACTGCGCCAGTCTGACCACCAGGCTGTTGCTGGGACAGTTTACTGGGCGGCCAGTCGACGAGGTGAAGCAGCTGCAGATGCGGTGGGTCGTCAGTCAATTTGTAGTTCAGTCCGATTGAGCATGGAGACTCCGATTTAATAGTTTAGAAATACAATTAAACTTGAAGTCCTCTGGGTGCTTACTGGGCAGGTGCGAAAAAACAAAACCCACCCTGAGGGCACTGTGGACACGGGCTGCAATAAAGCCAATTCCACCTGAGGGCACTGTGGACACGGGCTGCAATAAAGCCAATTCCACCTGAGGGCACTGTGGACACGGGCTGCAATAAAGCCAATAAACACCTGAGAGCACTGTGGATACGGGCTGCAATAAAGCCAATTCCACCTGAGGGCACTGTGGACACGGGCTGCAATAAAGCCAATTCCACCTGAGGGCACTGTGGACACGGGCTGCAATAAAGCCAATTCCACCTGAGGGCACTGTGGACACGGGCTGCAATAAAGCCAATTCCACCTGAGGGCACTGTGGACACGGGCTGCAATAAAGCCAATTCCACCTGAGGGCACTGTGGACACGGGCTGCAATAAAGCCAATAAACACCTGAGAGCACTGTGGATACGGGCTGCAATAAAGCCAATTCCACCTGAGAGCACTGTGGACACGGGCTGCAATAAAGCCAATTCCACCTGAGGGCACTGTGGACACGGGCTGCAATAAAGCCAATAAACACCTGAGAGCACTGTGGATACGGGCTGCAATAAAGCCAATTCCCACCTGAGAGCACTGTGGACACGGGCTGCAATAAAGCCAATAAACACCTGAGACCACTGTGGACACGGGCTGCAATAAAGTCAATAAACACCTGAGACCACTGTGGACACGGGCTGCAATAAAGTCAATAAACACCTGAGACCACTGTGGACACGGGCTGCAATAAAGTCAATAAACACCTGAGACCACTGTGGACACGGGCTGCAATAAAGTCAATAAACACCTGAGACCACTGTGGACACGGGCTGCAATAAAGCCAATAAACACCTGAGACCACTGTGGACACGGGCTGCAATAAAGTCAATAAACACCTGAGACCACTGTGGACACGGGCTGCAATAAAGCCAATAAACACCTGAGACCACTGTGGACACGGGCTGCAATAAAGTCAATAAACACCTGAGACCACTGTGGACACGGGCTGCAATAAAGTCAATAAACACCTGAGACCACTGTGGACACGGGCTGCAATAAAGTCAATAAACACCTGAGACCACTGTGGACACGGGCTGCAATAAAGCCAATAAACACCTGAGACCACTGTGGACACGGGCTGCAATAAAGTCAATAAACACCTGAGACCACTGTGGACACGGGCTGCAATAAAGTCAATAAACACCTGAGACCACTGTGGACACGGGCTGCAATAAAGTCAATAAACACCTGAGACCACTGTGGACACGGGCTGCAATAGTGTGCAAAAAACTGCAATTATTATCGTATTAATTTACAATAGTTATTAATCTAGAACGGAAGTATAACTTTCTACAATTGAAATTGAAAAATTAGCAGTTTCACTTCGACTTGCGCGCCATGGAAACAGGTTTATATAAACTGTAAGCACGCAAATCGCAAAGCACCTGGAAATTCCATTAATTTACGTATTTAAGCAGGGCACGACATGCCAACAACCAAAATGCTATCGTAAAATGCAAACAAACAAAGTTGTTAAAGAGGCACAGCTATACCTGAGGACTGCACAGACATGTTCAGGGTAAGCAGAGACGGACTGGCAATTATAATAAAACAAGCAAACTCGTTCCGGTTTAAAATTGTATTCACAATCACAAAAGCAGCCGCTCTTCTAGGGGCGGCCTACTAAAGCACCGGGGTGGGGTGGGGGCGGCCTGCTAAAGCACCGGGGTGGGGTGGGGGCGGCCTGCTAAAGCACCGGGGTGGGGTGGGGGCGGCCTGCTAATGCACCGGGGTGGGGTGGGGGCGGCCTGCTAAAGCACCGGGGTGGGGTGGGGGCGGCCTGCTAAAGCACCGGGGTGGGGTGGGGGCGGCCTGCTAAAGCACCGGGGTGGGGTGGGGGCGGCCTACTAAAGCACCGGGGTGGGGTGGGGGCGGCCTGCTAAAGCACCGGGGTGGGGTGGGGGCGGCCTGCTAAAGCACCGGGGTGGGGTGGGGGCGGCCTACTAAAGCACCGGGGTGGGGTGGGGGCGGCCTGCTAAAGCACCGGGGTGGGGTGGGGGCGGCCTACTAAAGCACCGGGGTGGGGTGAGGGCGGCCTGCTAAAGCACCGGGGTGGGGTGGGGGCGGCCTGCTAAAGCACCGGGGAGGGGGAGGGGCGGCCTGCTAAAGCACAGGGGAGGAGTGGGGCGGCCTGCTAAAGCACCGGGGTGGGGTGGGGGCGGCCTGCTAAAGCACCGGGGTGGGGTGGGGGCGGCCTGCTAAAGCACCGGGGAGGGGGAGGGGCGGCCTGCTAAAGCACCGGGAGGGGGAGGGGTGGCCTGCTAAAGCACCGGGGAGGAGTGGGGCGGCCTGCTAAAGCACCGGGGAGGGGGAGGGGGCGGCCTGCTAAAGCACCGGGGAGGGGGAGGGGGCGGCCTGCTAAAGCACCGGGGAGGGGGAGGGGCGGCCTGCTAAAGCACCGGGGAGGGGGAGGGGGCGGCCTGCTAAAGCACCGGGGAGGGGGAGGGGGCGGCCTGCTAAAGCACCGGGGAGGGGAGGGGCAGCCTGCTAAAACACCGGGGAGGGGGAGGGGCGGCCTGCTAAAGCACCGGGGAGGAGTGGGGCGGCCTGCTAAAGCACCGGGGAGGAGTGGGGCGGCCTGCTAAAGCACCGGGGAGGGGGAGGGGGCGGCCTGCTAAAGCACCGGGGAGGGGAGGGGCAGCCTGCTAAAGCACCGGGGAGGGGGAGGGGCGGCCTGCTAAAGCACCGGGGAGGAGTGGGGCGGCCTGCTAAAGCACCGGGGAGGAGTGGGGCGGCCTGCTAAAGCACCGGGGAGGAGTGGGGCGGCCTGCTAAAGCACCGTGGAGGGGGAGGGGCGGCCTGCTAAGCTAAAGCACCGGGGAGGGGGAGGGGGCGGCCTACTAAGCTAAAGCATCGGGGAGGGGGAGGGGTGGCGGAAACGGCCTGCTAAAACACCGGGGAGGGGGAGATGGCGGCCTGCTAAAAGACCAGGGAGAGGGTGGCAGGAGAGGCCAACTAAAGAGGGGTTGGCCTTCTCAAAAGAACGAGTACTGAAGTACTTGTAAGAATCAATAGGAAATCGAGGTGCACAATAAAGCGCTGGTAAAAGGCTGGAGTAATAACGATACTAAAAATCTCAGGCTCAACTGCCTCGTCATCTAATTAATTACCTAATTAGACCTAATAAATGGGGTTTTCACACTCACCGAGTGTCCGGCCGAGGCCAGCCGGTGCAGCACGCAAGCATCGTAGACGGTCCACCATTCGCCAAGGAACTCAGCCCGAAACTCGGCCGTCTGGTCCATCAATGGCCGCCGGCTCAACTGCCAGGGCTTCTGGCCGGCGCCGGCAAAGTGCACAACTTTGATAGAGTCGCGGAAATGCCGCAGCGCAGGCAAATAAGAATAGAACGCGTAGGACAGGCAGTTGTAGCCAAATGGCAGGCGGCGGGAGATGTCCGCAGATTTCCATCGGTCCGCCAGGCACGTGTTCAGTAGGCCCTGGGAGGGAAGAGTGCGACTGGATAGTCATTGGCGTTGGGGAGATTTAGGGGCGATTTATGGCGGCTCTAAGAGGGATTGATGGGCGATTCCTAGGGGAGATCGATGGGCAATTCTTAAGGGAGATTGATGGGCGATTCCTACTAAAGGAGATTAATGGGCGTTTCTTAGGGGAGATTAATGGGCGATCCCTAGGGGAGATTGATGGGCGATTCCTAGGGGAAATTGATGGGCGATTTTTGGGGGAGATTGATGGGCGATTTCTAGGGGAAATTGATGGGCGATTACTACTAAAGGAGATTGATGGGCGATTCCTAGGGGAGATTGATGGGCGATTCCTAGGGGAGATTGATGGGCGATTACTACTAAATGAGATTGATGGGCGATTCCTAGGGGAGATTGATGGGCGATTACTACTAAAGGAGATTGATGGGCGATTCCTAGGGCAGATAATTGGGCGATTCCTAAATGAGATTGATGGGCGATTCCTAGGGGAGATCGATGGGCGATTCTTAAGGGAGATTGATGGGCGATTCCTAGGGGAGATTGATGGGCGATTCTTAGGGGAGATCGATGGGCGATTCTTAGGGGAGATCGATGGGCGATTCCTAGGGGAGATTGATGGGCGATTCTTAAGGGAGATTGATGGGCGATTCTTAAGGGAGATTGATGGGCGATTCTTAAGGGAGATTGATGGGCGATTCTTAGGGGAGATTGATGGGCGATTCTTAAGGGAGATTGATGGGCGATTCTTAAGGGAGATTGATGGGCGATTCTTAGGGGAGATTGATGGGCGATTCTTAAATGAGATTGATGGGCGATTCTTAAATGAGATTGATGGGCGATTCTTAAGGGAGATTGACGGGCGATTCTTAGGAGAGATTGATGGGCAATTCTTAGGGGAGATTGATGGGCGATTCCTAGGGCAGATAATTGGGCGATTCTTAAATGAGATTGATGGGCGATTCTAAGGGGAGATTGATGGGCAATTCTTAGGGGAGATTGATGGGCGATTCTTAAGGGAGATTGATGGGCGATTCCTAGGGGAGATTGATGGGCGATTCTTAGGGGAGATTGATGGGCGATTCTTAGGGGAGATTGATGGGCGATTCTTAAGGGAGATTGATGGGCGATTCCTAGGGGAGATTGATGGGCGATTCCTAAATGAGATCGGTGGGCGATTCTTAAATTAGATTGGTGGGCAATTCCTAGAGATTGACGGGCGATTCTTAGGAGAGATTGACGGGCAATTCTTAGGGGAGATTGATGGGCGATTCTCAGGGGAGATTAATGAGCATTTTTTTTGGAGATTAACGAGCGATTCTCAGGGGAGATTAATGAGAGATTTTTTTGGAGATTAACGAGCGATTCTCAGGGGAGATTAATGAGAGATTCCAGGGGAAATAAATAAGCGATTCTCAGGGGAGATTAACGAGCGATTCTCAGGGGAGATTAACGAGCGATTCTCAGGGGAGATTAACGAGCGATTCTCAGGGGAGATTAACGAGCGATTCTTGGGAAGACTTTTAGCGATTCCGATGAGCGTCCATGGTCACCTGGTCGGAGCCGTCCACCAAGCTGCCTGGCGAGTCAGCAGCCCGCCGCATCAGCAGCTGGAAGGTGGCCTCGCTGGGCCGCAGCACCATGACGCCAGAGTTGAACCAGTCCGGCCAGCCGGGGTCGGGCGCCGCCGACAGCTCGTCCCTGTCGAGCAGTTCGTCGATGTTAACCAGCGGCAGCGTGTCGGCGTCCATGTAGGCCACCTTGGCGAACTGCGAGAGCTGCCAGACCCGCAGTTTGGCCAGGCCCAGCGACTCGCCCTGCAGGTCCGGCCGGCCGAGGAGGTTCAAAGCGGCCGTGGCAGCCGAAGTTGCCGACGCCGGAACGAGGACAGGCTGCACCGGCTGTACAGAGTCCGCCACCTCAGCCAGCAGCGACCTGGCAACAGGGCGGATTGCCACGGGTTTTATGGCGCGGGGAAGGACTGAACAGTAAGGGGTTTTGATTTTGCCTTTTTTAAAGTCTTCTTGACGCTCATTGCGCTGGCATGATAGCAATCGAATACCCAAAATATTAATCTTTTTTGCGCCTCTGGCTTTCATTTGGCTCTCCTGACTCTCATTTGAGCATCCCTGATACACACATTTGAGCATCCCTGACACACATTTGAGCATCCCTGACACACATTTTAGCATCCCTGACACACATTTTAGCATCCCTGACAAACACTTCAGCATCCCTGACAAACACTTTAGCATCCCTGACACACATTAGAGCATCCCTGACACAAATTTGAGCATCCCTGACACACATTTGAGCATCCTGACAAACATTTCAGCATCCCTGACACACAGTTGAGCATCCCTGACACACATTTGAGCATTCCCTGACACAAATTTGAGCATCCCTGACACATATTTTAGCATCCTTGACACACATTTGAGCATCCCTGACAAACATTTCAGCCTCCCTGACATATATTTTAGCATCCCTGGCACTAATTTTTGTGCATACCCCCAATGCCTCAAGTGTCCACTATCAATGTTGGTACTATTGCTTATAACCAATCTAGATAGAATTTTAAACCCATTACATAGGCAAAAAGGTCATTAAATATAAGCTTGACCTTATTCTAAATGGAAATTATCAATTAAAGATATATATTTCTATGCCTTTCAATAAAAAGCACATAGGTCACCACAAAAGTTTTAACCAATCAAGATAAGCAAATTAAAAATTATTCTTACCTTAACTCATGACTAACAGCATCTGTAACCATGATGCAAATATGTTTAGATGTTTGCAATTGGCGCAATGTGTATGCCCATACTAAGGCACCAATAGCATAAGAGTCATTTGTAGCCAATGTTACAAATGCTTCCATTATCAAATTTGATGTACTCAGAAACTGAAATAATAAAAATAGCATTCTTATAAAATTTTAATTTAAATAATAACTAACTATAATATATATAATTAAAAAATATATTTAAATAAAAATATATTAAAAT
This sequence comes from Macrostomum lignano, assembly GCA_002269645.1. Classification (NCBI taxonomy): domain Eukaryota; kingdom Metazoa; phylum Platyhelminthes; family Macrostomidae; genus Macrostomum; species Macrostomum lignano. The sequence goes on from NIVC01002418.1 coordinate 81,694, forward strand.
CCTTGTATTTTAAAATATAATATGTAGATTATAGAAGAACTCTAATGTTCAAAAAATTATCAATTAAGAAATTAAAACTATAATAACAACTAAATACAAAGAGAGATCCTATTATATAAACTAGGCCCCTATTGCTGCTAATATATCTTGATAGATTAAGCCTATAAAAAATTAAGTACTCAACCTGGCTATTTGTTGAATATTTTCTATTCTAATATATTCTACTATAATTATATTAAAAAAATTAGTTACTCAAAGCTTAAGCTATTTATTAACTAATTATTAATTCTTTAAAGGCAGCAACCTAAGTCAAGTGGTCCATAGATAGTATGGCACTCTTAGTCTTATGTAATAATAGCCTAGGCTAAATTCCAAATCCAAGTGTAGGCATATTAATTTAAGGCTAATTTAGAATCTTAGCAAGGATCTGCTTAAGAAATTAATGCCTAATACCTTAGCCATATATTTATACACTTTATTGCACCTTAAGAGGTTAGGCCTCAAGGGTAGGCTATTAATTCCATAATTTGTACTTTATTATTGATAAATAAAGACTAGTTAGGCCTTAGGGGCCACTGCACTGTATAAGTATATATACCATTGTGGGCAGTAATGCCTTTTGCAATATGTGAAAATTTCACTTAAAGTATACTAGGCCCACCAGGGTGCATATTATTATAGCCACCCTGTCTCTGAGGATTGTGTCTGTAAAGTAGTTTTACTATCAAAAAGCATCAAATTTAAACAATATTTATAACATATTAAATGTACTGTGTTGTGTATTTATAATTGTATCATAAATACAATACAAATACAATACTAGAAATAAAATTTGTCTATTGACACTATCGTAGTATTCGTAATCGTATTCGTAGAAAACTAATAAACAAGACTCAATGACGATTGACGATGACGATTGGGTTGGATCTTGAAATCGATCTATCTGACCTAATGTTTGACAGCTGAAGTGCATATTCTATTTCTAAATTTTATTGGGGCAACACTGCTCTCGACTGGACAGAGTGCCGGCCGGTCACCGTGATTTGGAGTCTCGAAAATTATTCAAATTTCCGTTTAAGTTTTCATAGAACGCACAAATTTTAATTATCGCAAAGCGTTATTAAAAATCCGTTGCATGTAGTAAGCCTTTCAAGCTACCAAGACGTACATCAAAGCGATAGTAGGATAGAAAGGTACTTAGGTACGTTGACAATAGGATTAAAACTAATGAATGGTTGCAATTTATTTCAGAATTAAATGTTGTTTTTGCCCAAATTATCATAAAAACGAAAATTTATGTGTGTTTGTTTATCGTTTGACTACGTTGGTTGCCGAGAAGACAGATAGCTACCAAAGACTACTCGATTTGTTCGCTAAGTTTTTCTGGCAAGATTTTTCCGCTAATAATTTGCTATGCTAGGTAGTTTTGTCTAGTTTTTTGGAAAATATACCCATCTTCTAAAGAAGGATTGTCGGATAGCACTCTGCGCTGCCCAAGCAGCTCGATGCAGCCAGCAGCTTCCTGTAGCAGTAAAACGTCATGGAAACCTCTGTAGCTTGCGCCGACGTAACTGTTGGACATTAAATTACACCTGAGGGTTAACTCGTTAAATGATAAAATTTGTTATTAAATACGAACACTGCATGCATGGACCCCCTTTAGATATACTCTCAGGGCAGGCGGAATTAAGATCCTTTGCGGGATAATCTCCTGTGGCGAGCAGTTCGTCGGTGAGTATCAGCAATTCCGGCTGTGGGCAGTATGGCTCGGTGTGGACAATGTGGTATGTCAGCTAGAGTCGTTGAAGCGGCGATAACAGACGCGACCTTGATGTTTGACTAATAGCTAGTGTGAGCCGCATCAATTAAAACCTGCTGTTTAGCCATTTGGAAGCCAAAGGCCTGCACCGCAGGCCATACCGAAACGGCTCAAAAGTCCAGAGATTGAAAAATACATGGCATCAAAAAACCACATGTATGGCCTGCTGTGCACGTCAAGACTGATTTAAATAATTGTCCATTATGCATTTCCATTATGTTTTCACTCAAATTTCAGAGGTGAAATAAGCGTGTACAGTGAAAATATGAGGTGATGCACAAATGTATGGTCGTATTAAATATAGCTAAATTTAATCACTTCACGCATACGAGTATTATAACTAGTATTAAACAAATACGAAATTTGACTGCATGGTTCCAAAGAAAACAAGGACATGAAAAGAAAAGTGTAACAGGTTTCAAGTTAGGAGACGCCAATTCAGGACCGCTCGTGTGGGAGCTCAATGTGTCTCTGTCCAGATCCTGAAGCATGGATCTGGACAGAGACCAGGATGTCCGGGACATTGGCTGCAGCAAAATATACTGTCTTCTTAGCTGGAACGTCAGGTTTCAAAGAGCACATTGGGCATAGTTTGCTTGGGCGAGCCTGGGCTTCCGTTGCTGGGAGTCTCATTGGTGAATGAATTGGACGGTTAGCCTGCATCGGGGCTGTATAAGTACACCGTAATTTCATGCGCTCAGTTAAATGTGCAAGTACTATAAAATCCAAAAACCATGCAGTCACACGCATCAGTGGGGGCATAGGAAAGCTGAAGCCTCTAAAAATATTTATAGGCTTTTGAAAGGTGCCCTCGATAACTTGCGAACACGGTCCCAGAATGGGGAAGTGCGGCAGCTGCGTGCTCACTCCGGCATTGAAATGAGAGCAGTCTGCCCAATCTCAATAGTTCTCAAATTCAAAGGGGACCCATCCTGGGAGGAGGTCAAAGTATAGTCAGGACCCTGTAAAAGAAAAAAATCATGTTAAGTACATTCATGTATTTTCTACATGAAAAAAGAAGACACGAAAGTTTTATATACGCGGAAGTACCAATCTCAAATAGTCAGAGGTCTACAAAAAGTGAAAAGAACTGGTATAGTAACTTTATTTTTGTTAAAAGTTAAGCACTCATATTAGTGGTGGAAAAGTTTTAATAAGTTTTTTAATTGGAAAGGTACGGGAATGGCCGGGAATGACAGTGAATATGGCCGGGAATGACAGTGAATATGGCCGGGAATGGCAGTGAAGATGGCCGGGAATGACAGTGAAGATGACCGGGAATGACAGTGAAGATGGCCGGGAATGACCACAGTGAATATGGCCGGGAATGACAGTGAATATGGCCGGGAATGACAGTGAATATGGCCGGGAATGACCACAGTGAATATGGCCGGGAATGGCAGTGAATATGGCCGGGAATGACAGTGAAGATGGCCGGGAATGACAGTGAATATGGCCGGGAATGACCACAGTGAATATGGCAAGAGGTAGCACTGAAAAAGAGACAGTGGACACAACGTCAAGACAAATACCCCTGGAACAGAGCTAAAAGCAAGCCGACATATATAAACACATAAACACACAACACAGAAGCCGAGTCAGGAAGCCAAAGCAGAAGACATGAAAGGTATCTAGGCCCCTCCAATGAATGAAACAAACAGCGAGATAGTAGCTATAGATTCCAAATATGCATCATTACTGCACTGTGCCATCCTCCCGCCTTGATCAAGATAAGCGCTGTATGCAAACTTTTATTGAGTCATAAGTTCGGTCTTATTTTGCTCTACAACTCATGTCGGTATACTTCAATACAGATACTCTGCGCTCCTTGTCTCCGCGTTATAACTGATAAGCGCGCGCATTACCTGCCTACTCAAAATAGTGTTTGCGCGCAGGAAGTGGCGTAAGTGCCGAAAGACTGCACATCAAGGCGACAGGTGTCGTGAATCGTGAAAAATTGCAAAGCTACCCGGTCACAACAGCGGCAAAGCAGAGATATGAGATATGGCTAACTACAGACCATAAAATCTTTCTAATTCGCTATAAAGACGGTCACTCTAGGCCTTGGAGTGTGTTCGGCGACGGAGTGACAGGCTCTCACCTGGTATACGGGGTTTCTCCCGGCTCAAGGGAAACCAGTGGTGCAAATGATCCCCCAGTTGCCTGCAGCGACCCTGCCTGAAGGGAAGTTTCCGCCGGAGGAGAGTGGTGTCTGAGGAGGCCGGACCTGGTCGATTAAAAGCGGTTTGGTGGAGCCAGACCGTGTAATAGAAAGTAGCTTCGCAGTCAGGACCACCCAAAATCACTCGCCCCTGAATCTTTGCCCCTACTGAGTAGTAGGAAAATGGTACGGTCTGGCCACGTCGCTGATTGGCTGGCCAATCAATAGCTTTGGTTGGCCAGCCAATCAGCGAGGGGGAGCCAATCAGCGAGGGGGAGCCAATCAGCGAGGGGGAGCCAATCAGCGAGGGGGAGCCAATCAGCGAGGGGGAGCCAATCAGCGATGAGGAGGCCCCGGAGGCGGGGGTGGGGGCAGGCCAGAGGTGGGGTGGGGCAAGCCTAGGGGTGGGGTCGGGAAGCCCAGAGATGGGGTCGAGCAGGCCGGATGAGGTTCGGGCAGCTGAGTGTCTGGGTGAATGTCACTTCCTGTCACTGTCCTGCCAAAGCAAAGTGTGGCAATTAGGCTCATCCTCCGGCCTCTCCAATATTCTGCAGATCTTTGTGACGCAGCCCAAAATAGCTCTGTGCTACGAAAAGGAGAAAAGGAGGAGGCAACAAAACTGGGCTCAAACAATGAAATCAGACAACAATAAAAAATCTACGAGGTGCAATTAGTGCTCGCAAAGACTACTGGATCAATTTTGCCTCACTATTGATCTACTAAATTAGCGATTTAAATCATTTCATATTGCTGCAGTTATTAGCGGACTAGAAGTGGATTTTGCTGCTAGAGCAGATTTTCCTTCACAAGCCACCTTGGAGTAGGAAAATTTTCCTTTGCTCCGTCGCGAAGGCATGGACGAAGACGTGGAAGCTTTGTCAGCCACGGAGGCCAGCCGATGCTTGAGCGACCGTCTGGTCAGCTGCTGATGCGCCAGCTGCTGACTTTCTGCAGCAGCAGCTGGCTCAGCGCCAGCTCCATCAAACTCTTCTTCGTGGTTCGGAGTCGATACCGGAGTCGGCGGTGGAGACGGCGAGGCTGACACAGCAACCCGCGACGACTGCCGACTCTTACCGGGCCCGGCGAACAGCGACTGGCCAGCCAGCAGGAGCGACTGCGCCAGCCGGGACACCGACGGAGGCGACGCCATGGAGGAGCCGGTCGAGGCGGACGAGGCGGTGACCGCCCGGTCCTCATCGTCCCCCAGGCCAGAGGCTTCGAAGGCCTCGGCAGCCAGCTGTCTCGGCAGGCTCCTACGCTGGCGAGACCGCTGCCTGCGACTGGCGTACCGGCGACTTCTATTGGACGCCGATGACGCAGCGGAAGCCGCCGGACCGACCGGGTGAGAGCAGATCGCCCGGATCAGAGCGCGCTGCTGCTTCCTGGCAGCGGCTTTAGTGTCGTCAGTCTGGTACTTGGCCATCTGGGTGCTGTAGCCAGTTGGCTCAGTGAGCTCCCGGCTGACCTGCACTGCTGGGTACCGATCCTCATCAGCCTTCTGATCCTCCTGGCCAGCTTCCGTCTGGGCATCAGGCGCAGCTTGGTCAGCGGCGACACTGGTCTCTTCAATAAATCTATTGAATTTCGGGGCATTCTCCTGATTACTGTCACTATCCTGGCCAGCTGGCAGGCCGTCTGCGCTGCTATTGCAGGCGGAGAACTCTTGGCCTGAGTACATTGCCGGCATGCCCAAGTCGCCGCTTTCGGCTACTCCGCCCATCGGCGGCTCGGCATAGTGAGTGTCTAGCGGGGTGAACCGCCTGGGCTCGGCGCAGTAGTCTATGGCCGCACCGCCTCCGCCGCCGCTCTCAGCTGCCGGATAAAACACCGGGACATCGGCTGGCGGCCGGTACGGCATCGGGGTGGGCAGCTGCTGCCAGGGGGCAGCCCAGCTGGGCGGGGAGTGCGGCGGGATTAGGGGGGGATAATTCTGGGGGACTGCGCCAGTCTGACCACCAGGCTGTTGCTGGGACAGTTTACTGGGCGGCCAGTCGACGAGGTGAAGCAGCTGCAGATGCGGTGGGTCGTCAGTCAATTTGTAGTTCAGTCCGATTGAGCATGGAGACTCCGATTTAATAGTTTAGAAATACAATTAAACTTGAAGTCCTCTGGGTGCTTACTGGGCAGGTGCGAAAAAACAAAACCCACCCTGAGGGCACTGTGGACACGGGCTGCAATAAAGCCAATTCCACCTGAGGGCACTGTGGACACGGGCTGCAATAAAGCCAATTCCACCTGAGGGCACTGTGGACACGGGCTGCAATAAAGCCAATTCCACCTGAGGGCACTGTGGACACGGGCTGCAATAAAGCCAATAAACACCTGAGAGCACTGTGGATACGGGCTGCAATAAAGCCAATTCCACCTGAGGGCACTGTGGACACGGGCTGCAATAAAGCCAATTCCACCAGAGGGCACTGTGGACACGGGCTGCAATAAAGCCAATTCCACCTGAGGGCACTGTGGACACGGGCTGCAATAAAGCCAATTCCACCTGAGGGCACTGTGGACACGGGCTGCAATAAAGCCAATAAACACCTGAGAGCACTGTGGATACGGGCTGCAATAAAGCCAATTCCACCTGAGAGCACTGTGGACACGGGCTGCAATAAAGCCAATTCCACCTGAGGGCACTGTGGACACGGGCTGCAATAAAGCCAATAAACACCTGAGAGCACTGTGGATACGGGCTGCAATAAAGCCAATTCCCACCTGAGAGCACTGTGGACACGGGCTGCAATAAAGCCAATAAACACCTGAGAGCACTGTGGACACGGGCTGCAATAAAGCCAATAAACACCTGAGACCACTGTGGACACGGGCTGCAATAAAGTCAATAAACACCTGAGACCACTGTGGACACGGGCTGCAATAAAGCCAATAAACACCTGAGACCACTGTGGACACGGGCTGCAATAAAGTCAATAAACACCTGAGACCACTGTGGACACGGGCTGCAATAAAGCCAATAAACACCTGAGACCACTGTGGACACGGGCTGCAATAAAGTCAATAAACACCTGAGACCACTGTGGACACGGGCTGCAATAAAGCCAATAAACACCTGAGACCACTGTGGACACGGGCTGCAATAAAGTCAATAAACACCTGAGACCACTGTGGACACGGGCTGCAATAAAGCCAATAAACACCTGAGACCACTGTGGACACGGGCTGCAATAAAGTCAATAAACACCTGAGACCACTGTGGACACGGGCTGCAATAAAGTCAATAAACACCTGAGACCACTGTGGACACGGGCTGCAATAGTGTGCAAAAAACTGCAATTATTATCGTATTAATTTACAATAGTTATTAATCTAGAACGGAAGTATAACTTTCTACAATTGAAATTGAAAAATTAGCAGTTTCACTTCGACTTGCGCGCCATGGAAACAGGTTTATATAAACTGTAAGCACGCAAATCGCAAAGCACCTGGAAATTCCATTAATTTACGTATTTAAGCAGGGCACGACATGCCAACAACCAAAATGCTATCGTATAATGCAAACAAACAAAGTTGTTAAAGAGGCACAGCTATACCTGAGGACTGCACAGACATGTTCAGGGTAAGCAGAGACGGACTGGCAATTATAATAAAACAAGCAAACTCGTTCCGGTTTAAAATTGTATTCACAATCACAAAAGCAGCCGCTCTTCTAGGGGCGGCCTACTAAAGCACCGGGGTGGGGTGGGGGCGGCCTGCTAAAGCACCGGGGTGGGGTGGGGGCGGCCTGCTAAAGCACCGGGGTGGGGTGGGGGCGGCCTGCTAATGCACCGGGGTGGGGTGGGGGCGGCCTGCTAAAGCACCGGGGTGGGGTGGGGCCGGCCTGCTAAAGCACCGGGGTGGGGTGGGGGCGGCCTGCTAAAGCACCGGGGTGGGGTGGGGGCGGCCTACTAAAGCACCGGGGTGGGGTGGGGGCGGCCTGCTAAAGCACCGGGGTGGGGTGGGGGCGGCCTGCTAAAGCACCGGGGTGGGGTGGGGGCGGCCTACTAAAGCACCGGGGTGGGGTGGGGGCGGCCTGCTAAAGCACCGGGGTGGGGTGTGGGCGGCCTACTAAAGCACCGGGGTGGGGTGGGGGCGGCCTGCTAAAGCACCGGGGTGGGGTGGGGGCGGCCTGCTAAAGCACCGGGGAGGGGGAGGGGCGGCCTGTTAAAGCACAGGGGAGGAGTGGGGCGGCCTGCTAAAGCACCGGGGTGGGGTGGGGGCGGCCTGCTAAAGCACCGGGGTGGGGTGGGGGCGGCCTGCTAAAGCACCGGGGAGGGGGAGGGGCGGCCTGCTAAAGCACAGGGGAGGAGTGGGGCGGCCTGCTAAAGCACCGGGGTGGGGTGGGGGCGGCCTGCTAAAGCACCGGGGTGGGGTGGGGGCGGCCTGCTAAAGCACCGGGGAGGGGGAGGACCGGCCTGCTAAAGCACCGGGAGGGGAGGGGCGGCCTGCTAAAGCACCGGGGAGGAGTGGGGCGGCCTGCTAAAGCACCGGGGAGGGGGAGGGGGCGGCCTGCTAAAGCACCGGGGAGGGGGAGGGGGCGGCCTGCTAAAGCACCGGGGAGGGGAGGGGGCGGCCTGCTAAAGCACCAGGGAGGGGGAGGGGGCGGCCTGCTAAAGCACCGGGGAGGGGAGGGGCAGCCTGCTAAAACACCGGGGAGGGGGAGGGGCGGCCTGCTAAAGCACCGGGGAGGAGTGGGGCGGCCTGCTAAAGCACCGGGGAGGAGTGGGGCGGCCTGCTAAAGCACCGGGGAGGGGGAGGGGGCGGCCTGCTAAAGCACCGGGGAGGGGAGGGGCAGCCTGCTAAAGCACCGGGGAGGGGGAGGGGCGGCCTGCTAAAGCACCGGGGAGGAGTGGGGCGGCCTGCTAAAGCACCGGGGAGGAGTGGGGCGGCCTGCTAAAGCACCGGGGAGGAGTGGGGCGGCCTGCTAAAGCACCGGGGAGGGGGAGGGGCGGCCTGCTAAGCTAAAGCACCGGGGAGGGGGAGGGGGCGGCCTACTAAGCTAAAGCATCGGGGAGGGGGAGGGGTGGCGGAAACGGCCTGCTAAAACACCGGGGAGGGGGAGATGGCGGCCTGCTAAAAGACCAGGGAGAGGGTGGCAGGAGAGGCCAACTAAAGAGGGGTTGGCCTTCTCAAAAGAACGAGTACTGAAGTACTTGTAAGAATCAATAGGAAATCGAGGTGCACAATAAAGCGCTGGTAAAAGGCTGGAGTAATAACGATACTAAAAATCTCAGGCTCAACTGCCTCGTCATCTAATTAATTACCTAATTAGACCTAATAAATGGGGTTTTCACACTCACCGAGTGTCCGGCCGAGGCCAGCCGGTGCAGCACGCAAGCATCGTAGACGGTCCACCATTCGCCAAGGAACTCAGCCCGAAACTCGGCCGTCTGGTCCATCAATGGCCGCCGGCTCAACTGCCAGGGCTTCTGGCCGGCGCCGGCAAAGTGCACAACTTTGATAGAGTCGCGGAAATGCCGCAGCGCAGGCAAATAAGAATAGAACGCGTAGGACAGGCAGTTGTAGCCAAATGGCAGGCGGCGGGAGATGTCCGCAGATTTCCATCGGTCCGCCAGGCACGTGTTCAGTAGGCCCTGGGAGGGAAGAGTGCGACTGGATAGTCATTGGCGTTGGGGAGATTTAGGGGCGATTTATGGCGGCTCTAAGAGGGATTGATGGGCGATTCCTAGGGGAGATCGATGGGCAATTCTTAAGGGAGATTGATGGGCGATTCCTACTAAAGGAGATTAATGGGCGTTTCTTAGGGGAGATTAATGGGCGATCCCTAGGGGAGATTGATGGGCGATTCCTAGGGGAAATTGATGGGCGATTTTTGGGGGAGATTGATGGGCGATTTCTAGGGGAAATTGATGGGCGATTACTACTAAAGGAGATTGATGGGCGATTCCTAGGGGAGATTGATGGGCGATTCCTAGGGGAGATTGATGGGCGATTACTACTAAATGAGATTGATGGGCGATTCCTAGGGGAGATTGATGGGCGATTACTACTAAAGGAGATTGATGGGCGATTCCTAGGGCAGATAATTGGGCGATTCCTAAATGAGATTGATGGGCGATTCCTAGGGGAGATCGATGGGCGATTCTTAAGGGAGATTGATGGGCGATTCCTAGGGGAGATTGATGGGCGATTCTTAGGGGAGATCGATGGGCGATTCTTAGGGGAGATCGATGGGCGATTCCTAGGGGAGATTGATGGGCGATTCTTAAGGGAGATTGATGGGCGATTCTTAAGGGAGATTGATGGGCGATTCTTAAGGGAGATTGATGGGCGATTCTTAGGGGAGATTGATGGGCGATTCTTAAGGGAGATTGATGGGCGATTCTTAAGGGAGATTGATGGGCGATTCTTAGGGGAGATTGATGGGCGATTCTTAAGGGAGATTGACGGGCGATTCTTAGGGGAGATTGATGGGCGATTCTTAAGGGAGATTGATGGGCGATTCTTAAATGAGATTGATGGGCGATTCTTAAGGGAGATTGACGGGCGATTCTTAGGAGAGATTGATGGGCAATTCTTAAGGGAGATTGATGGGCGATTCTTAGGGGAGATTGATGGGCGATTCTTAAGGGAGATTGATGGGCGATTCTTAGGGGAGATTGATGGGCGATTCTTAAATGAGATTGATGGACGATTCTAAGGGGAGATTGATGGGCAATTCTTAGGGGAGATTGATGGGCGATTCTTAAGGGAGATTGATGGGCGATTCCTAGGGGAGATTGATGGGCGATTCTTAGGGGAGATTTATGGGCGATTCTTAAGGGAGATTGATGGGCGATTCCTAGGGGAGATTGATGGGCGATTCCTAAATGAGATCGGTGGGCGATTCTTAAATTAGATTGGTGGGCAATTCCTAGAGATTGACGGGCGATTCTTAGGAGAGATTGACGGGCAATTCTTAGGGGAGATTGATGGGCGATTCTCAGGGGAGATTAATGAGCATTTTTTTTGGAGATTAACGAGCGATTCTCAGGGGAGATTAATGAGAGATTTTTTTGGAGATTAACGAGCGATTCTCAGGGGAGATTAATGAGAGATTCTCAGGGGAAATAAATAAGCGATTCTCAGGGGAGATTAACGAGCGATTCTCAGGGGAGATTAACGAGCGATTCTCAGGGGAGATTAACGAGCGATTCTCAGGGGAGATTAACGAGCGATTCTTGGGAAGACTTTTAGCGATTCCGATGAGCGTCCATGGTCACCTGGTCGGAGCCGTCCACCAAGCTGCCTGGCGAGTCAGCAGCCCGCCGCATCAGCAGCTGGAAGGTGGCCTCGCTGGGCCGCAGCACCATGACGCCAGAGTTGAACCAGTCCGGCCAGCCGGGGTCGGGCGCCGCCGACAGCTCGTCCCTGTCGAGCAGTTCGTCGATGTTAACCAGCGGCAGCGTGTCGGCGTCCATGTAGGCCACCTTGGCGAACTGCGAGAGCTGCCAGACCCGCAGTTTGGCCAGGCCCAGCGACTCGCCCTGCAGGTCCGGCCGGCCGAGGAGGTTCAAAGCGGCCGTGGCAGCCGAAGTTGCCGACGCCGGAACGAGGACAGGCTGCACCGGCTGTACAGAGTCCGCCACCTCAGCCAGCAGCGACCTGGCAACAGGGCGGATTGCCACGGGTTTTATGGCGCGGGGAAGGACTGAACAGTAAGGGGTTTTGATTTTGCCTTTTTTAAAGTCTTCTTGACGCTCATTGCGCTGGCATGATAGCAATCGAATACCCAAAATATTAATCTTTTTTGCGCCTCTGGCTTTCATTTGGCTCTCCTGACTCTCATTTGAGCATCCCTGATACACACATTTGAGCATCCCTGACACACATTTGAGCATCCCTGACACACATTTTAGCATCCCTGACACACATTTTAGCATCCCTGACAAACACTTCAGCATCCCTGACAAACACTTTAGCATCCCTGACACACATTAGAGCATCCCTGACACAAATTTGAGCATCCCTGACACACATTTGAGCATCCTGACAAACATTTCAGCATCCCTGACACACAGTTGAGCATCCCTGACACACATTTGAGCATTCCCTGACACAAATTTGAGCATCCCTGACACATATTTTAGCATCCTTGACACACATTTGAGCATCCCTGACAAACATTTCAGCCTCCCTGACATATATTTTAGCATCCCTGGCACTAATTTTTGTGCATACCCCCAATGCCTCAAGTGTCCACTATCAATGTTGGTACTATTGCTTATAACCAATCTAGATAGAATTTTAAACCCATTACATAGGCAAAAAGGTCATTAAATATAAGCTTGACCTTATTCTAAATGGAAATCATCAATTAAAGATATATATTTCTATGCCTTTCAATAAAAAGCACATAGGTCACCACAAAAGTTTTAACCAATCAAGATAAGCAAATTAAAAATTATTCTTACCTTAACTCATGACTAACAGCATCTGTAACCATGATGCAAATATGTTTAGATGTTTGCAATTGGCGCAATGCGTATGCCCATACTAAGGCACCAATAGCATAAGAGTCATTTGTAGCCAATGTTACAAATGCTTCCATCATCAAATTTGATATACTCAGCAACTGAAATAATAAAAATAGCATTCTTATAAAATTTTAATTTAAATAATAACTAACTATAATATATATAATTAAAAAATATATTTAAATAAAAATATATTAAAATCCTTGTATTTTAAAATATAATATGTAGATTATAGAAGAACTCTAATGTTCAAAAAATTATCAATTAAGAAATTAAAACTATAATAACAACTAAATACAAAGAGAGATCCTATTATATAAACTAGGCCCCTATTGCTGCTAATATATCTTGATAGATTAAGCCTATAAAAAATTAAGTACTCAACCTGGCTATTTGTTGAATATTTTCTATTCTAATATATTCTACTATAATTATATTAAAAAAATTAGTTACTCAAAGCTTAAGCTATTTATTAACTAATTATTAATTCTTTAAAGGCAGCAACCTAAGTCAAGTGGTCCATAGATAGTATGGCACTCTTAGTCTTATGTAATAATAGCCTAGGCTAAATTCCAAATCCAAGTGTAGGCATATTAATTTAAGGCTAATTTAGAATCTTAGCAAGGATCTGCTTAAGAAATTAATGCCTAATACCTTAGCCATATATTTATACACTTTATTGCACCTTAAGAGGTTAGGCCTCAAGGGTAGGCTATTAATTCCATAATTTGTACTTTATTATTGATAAATAAAGACTAGTTAGGCCTTAGGGGCCACTGCACTGTATAAGTATATATACCATTGTGGGCAGTAATGCCTTTTGCAATATGTGAAAATTTCACTTAAAGTATACTAGGCCCACCAGGGTGCATATTATTATAGCCACCCTGTCTCTGAGGATTGTGTCTGTAAAGTAGTTTTACTATCAAAAAGCATCAAATTTAAACAATATTTATAACATATTAAATGTACTGTGTTGTGTATTTATAATTGTATCATAAATACAATACAAATACAATACTAGAAATAAAATTTGTCTATTGACACTATCGTAGTATTCGTAATCGTATTCGTAGAAAACTAATAAACAAGACTCAATGACGATTGACGATGACGATTGGGTTGGATCTTGAAATCGATCTATCTGACCTAATGTTTGACAGCTGAAGTGCATATTCTATTTCTAAATTTTATTGGGGCAACACTGCTCTCGACTGGACAGAGTGCCGGCCGGTCACCGTGATTTGGAGTCTCGAAAATTATTCAAATTTCCGTTTAAGTTTTCATAGAACGCACAAATTTTAATTATCGCAAAGCGTTATTAAAAATCCGTTGCATGTAGTAAGCCTTTCAAGCTACCAAGACGTACATCAAAGCGATAGTAGGATAGAAAGGTACTTAGGTACGTTGACAATAGGATTAAAACTAATGAATGGTTGCAATTTATTTCAGAATTAAATGTTGTTTTGCCCAAATTATCATAAAAACGAAAATTTATGTGTGTTTGTTTATCGTTTGACTACCGTTGGTTGCCGAGAAGACAGATAGCTACCAAAGACTACTCGATTTGTTCGCTAAGTTTTTCTGGCAAGATTTTTCCGCTAATAATTTGCTATGCTAGGTAGTTTTGTCTAGTTTTTTGGAAAATATACCCATCTTCTAAAGAAGGATTGTCGGATAGCACTCTGCGCTGCCCAAGCAGCTCGATGCAGCCAGCAGCTTCCTGTAGCAGTAAAACGTCATGGAAACCTCTGTAGCTTGCGCCGACGTAACTGTTGGACATTAAATTACACCTGAGGGTTAACTCGTTAAGTGATAAAATTTGTTATTAAATACGAACACTGCATGCATGGACCCCCTTTAGATATACTCTCAGGGCAGGCGGAATTAAGATCCTTTGCGGGATAATCTCCTGTGGCGAGCAGTTCGTCGGTGAGTATCAGCAATTCCGGCTGTGGGCAGTATGGCTCGGTGTGGACAATGTGGTATGTCAGCTAGAGTCGTTGAAGCGGCGATAACAGACGCGACCTTGATGTTTGACTAATAGCTAGTGTGAGCCGCATCAATTAAAACCTGCTGTTTAGCCATTTGGAAGCCAAAGGCCTGCACCGCAGGCCATAACGAAACGGCTCAAAAGTCCAGAGATTGAAAAATACATGGCATCAAAAAACCACATGTATGGCCTGCTGTGCACGTCAAGACTGATTTAAAAATTTGTCCATTATGCATTTCCATTATGTTTTCACTCAAATTTCAGAGGTGAAATAAGCGTGTACAGTGAAAATATGAGGTGATGCACAAATGTATGGTCGTATTAAATATAGCTAAATTTAATCACTTCACGCATACGAGTATTATAACTAGTATTAAACAAATACGAAATTTGACTGCATGGTTCCAAAGAAAACAAGGACATGAAAAGAAAAGTGTAACAGGTTTCAAGTTAGGAGACGCCAATTCAGGACCGCTCGTGTGGGAGCTCAATGTGTCTCTGTCCAGATCCTGAAGCATGGATCTGGACAGAGACCAGGATGTCCGGGACATTGGCTGCAGCAAAATATACTGTCTTCTTAGCTGGAACGTCAGGTTTCAAAGAGCACATTGGGCATAGTTTGCTTGGGCGAGCCTGGGCTTCCGTTGCTGGGAGTCTCATTGGTGAATGAATTGGACGGTTAGCCTGCATCGGGGCTGTATAAGTACACCGTAATTTCATGCGCTCAGTTAAATGTGCAAGTACTATAAAATCCAAAAACCATGCAGTCACACGCATCAGTGGGGGCATAGGAAAGCTGAAGCCTCTAAAAATATTTATAGGCTTTTGAAAGGTGCCCTCGATAACTTGCGAACACGGTCCCAGAATGGGGAAGTGCGGCAGCTGCGTGCTCACTCCGGCATTGAAATGAGAGCAGTCTGCCCAATCTCAATAGTTCTCAAATTCAAAGGGGACCCATCCTGGGAGGAGGTCAAAGTATAGTCAGGACCCTGTAAAAGAAAAAAATCATGTTAAGTACATTCATGTATTTTCTACATGAAAAAAGAAGACACGAAAGTTTTATATACGCGGAAGTACCAATCTCAAATAGTCAGAGGTCTACAAAAAGTGAAAAGAACTGGTATAGTAACTTTATTTTTGTTAAAAGTTAAGCACTCATATTAGTGGTGGAAAAGTTTTAATAAGTTTTTTAATTGGAAAGGTACTGTACAGCATATTACTTGGCCTGTAAATTTGAATCTGTCAATCTGATGGCATACAGAATACCGCTGATAATATGACGGCCTGATCAAAGAGTAAGGATAAGCGTCCATTGCATTGCTGCAACTCAAAAGAATCTCTGTTTGATCGAAAGGAAGCCTAAGAAGTACAAGTATGAGCACAGTGGGGGGGAATAAATACTGTCACAAACAAGCAAACAATTCCTTGAGTAAAACTTGAGTAAAATTTGACAGCTGCTCTCTGTATACACTGTAGCAGACTGGCGGAAATATCTAAACAAAAAGTACATGTTGGTCTCCTCCAGAAAACAAGTCAATCAGAAAACTCAATGAAGCTGTGCGCTCAGCTGAAATCGTTGCGCTGAAAGTGCGGCGCCGCCGGCTCGACCTCCGTTATGCTTCCGCCGCCTCCGCTTCTGCCAGATTGGCCCGGCCGTCTGGGGCCTACAAAAGTGACGGAGCCCTCATTGTTTGCACCTTCGAATTCGTCGTCGTGTTGTTGTTGCTGCTCGGAGAAGTCCCGGTTAGACGCCGGCGGGGGCGGCCTCGACGGACCCGAAGCCGCGGAGACGTTGCTGTCGTCTCTGGTCAAGCCGGCGACCACGATGGCGATGTCCTGGAGCATGCGGTGGATGCCGAGCAGCTCGGATCGGGTGCTGGATTCCAGTTCCTCAAGCCGAGCCTGCATTCTCAGCGCAGCTTTCTGCAGCGAGCGGAAAATTTGATTGAGCAATACTGAATGTAGTTGTGGCTCAACAGCCAAACTGTGGGTCAAGCTCAGCTAATATCTTCAATGGATACCACCAAAACTTCATCTACTTAAAAAGGACCTCCGTGATTCCAAAGGTCTGTAGGCTTGGATAAGTAAGTATCCAGTATCAAAGTATCGACATCATGAGCATAGTTACTCGTAGTTTAGCTATTCAGTTTTGAATTCGTAGGGGGTTGTAGCCTAGTGGTCAGAGCGTCGGACTCACGACTGAAAGGTTAGGGGTTAGATTCTCGATCCATGAGGAACAATTTGTGTCCTTGAGCAAGACACTTAAGTCTGAATTGCTTCAGATCACCCAGCTGTAAAATGGGTGCCAGCATTAGCTGGGGCAATTGAGGGTGTGTGTGGTGACCCCCAGTCCTTGGACTGAGTAGTCCAATAGCTGGGGCTGAGCTGTCGGCTGCAAATCTGCCGAATAAGGGCAGGTGCAAAAAAAATTGAATTTATGTACACGTCTTATCAGTTTAAATCCATTAACTTTTGATTTTTACGAGTACTGGCAAGACACTTATAATAAAAGTGCGCTCAAACCCCTTACCTCCGCCATCTGACGAGTCTTTGTTTTGCGTTTCCTCTGCTGTCGCCTGGCTTCGCTCTCGTCGACGACAAGGTCGTTCTCGTCCGAGTCGGACTGCTCAATCTCTTTTTCGTACAGGCGAGTGACTCTTTTTTGAATCTTTTTGACCATATCCTGCGGTTTTGAGAAAGGCTTTTTTGTACTTCGTTGCAACTGCGAGCCTACTCAGTATCCTGATAAAAACGCTGCCCCCATTATGAGAAGTGACAGAAACGGCAATGTAATTCGCTCATAGCAATGCCTGAGAGAGCTCGGTTTGAGTCAATGCTATTGCTTCTAGGAAAACATGATTTTCTGAATCAACTTGAACTTTGGAGAATGAAAATAGGCGTGCTGAGTTCTCTTCGCAATGATCCCAGTTTCTATAGAGACTTGACGCGAGTGTAAAACTGTCAGACTTGACAAATCAAGCAGTGACTCACCCGAATCTCCAGAGTCGCCTTCTGCTGCTCCTCGACAGAGCTGCTCATTGTCACGTCGTCATCGTAATGCAGCTTGAGCGGGTTGCATTCCTCTTTCAAATATTTGTGAAACTTCACCCGTTGAGACATGCGCATTGATTCGTAGCAGTTGAGCAGAGTGATCGCCTTCTGCATGGCGGCAGCCGGTTTGGCATTGTCGAATACGCTGTTTTGGCCGAAGATAAGTGAAATCAGAAGTCAGTGTGATGATAGTACATATATTTGAAAATGTCAACTTACGACTTGAACGTCTCCGACAATTGAGCAATGAACAGGTTGAGAAACAGAATGGCCGAGATGGCGAACCAGCAGCCGAGTATGATTTGAGACGTGATCGGGTCGATGTCCGCCATTTGCTGCAAGATTTATTGTTTCATAGATTTAATCCGCTGAGGTTGAATACTGTAATAGATGATTGGTTTGCGTTTAGAACCTCACTAAGCCTCCCTTTCTCCCGGATTGATCGTGTTTTAATCTATGGGAATTTGCATAATATCCGTTCCAGAGACTCATATCTTTCTCAGTCTCTCGAAAGAGACAGGCCCCCTCATTGAGTATGATTTGAGACGTGATCGGGTCGATGTCCGCCATTTGCTGCAAGATTTATTGTTTCATAGATTTAATCTGCTGAGGTTGAATACTGTAATAGATGATTGGTTTGCGTTTAGAACCTCACTAAGCCTCCCTTTCTCCCGGATTGATCGTGTTTTAATCTATGGGAATTTGCATAATATCCGTTCCAGAGACTCATATCTTTCTCAGTCTCTCGAAAGAGACAGGCCCCCTCATTGACTCAGAGCAGCAGGCAGGAACGTGAGTGATTTGCTCTCCTAAAATAATACTAATTGATTACACCTTCCCTAATGAGTAGTTGGTTGTGCATCCGACAGCTCAGCCGCAGCTATTGCCCGGCGCATCTGAAGGCTGCTCAGTCCAAGGACTGGGGGGTCGCCACACACAGCCTCAATTACCCCAGCTAATGCTGGCACCAATTTTACAGCTTGGTGAATTGAAGCAATGCAGAGTTAAATGTCCTTGCTCAATCTGAAGTTGTGAGTCAGACCACTAGGCTAAAACCCCACTAGTATATATATAATGCTCACGTCGTATTGATATTCATCAACGAGAGTCAGGCGGAACATCGAGAACGCGGTGCTGTAGAATGTTTCCATGTTCTCCACGGTGACCCGGGTGAAATTGTGCATGCTGTAGTTTTTCAGCGTCTTGGATGTCAAAATGTCTGCCTCTCGGAGGTTCTTATCACCGCCAAGTATGGTCCAGAATATGCAGGCTGCAGGGGCGAGTTATTCGAGTTGGTCTGTTAGTCAACAGCAATCACTCTATAAAGAACACTGTTAAACATCTTTTAAAGTTCTGAAAGGACATCGGACTGCAGGACTACATGATCTCATTGCACGAATCACAGCCCAGGCAAACCCTCATTCATTCTTATGCTCCAATTGGGCCAGATACAGTATGCAACCGACAGCTCAGCCGCAGCTATTGTTCAGTCCAAGGACTGGGGGTCGCTGCACACCCTCTCAATTACCCCAGCTAATGCTGGCACCCATTAACAGCAAGGACTACTTAAGAAGAAGAAGAATTGACTTCAGTGGTCCTTGTTTTACAGCTGGGTGAACTGAAGCAATGCAGAGTTAAGTACATTGCTCAAGGGCACAAATTGTTCCAGCGGGATCGGGAATCGAACCCCCCGACCTTCAAGTCGTGAGTCTGACGCCCATAACGGTCGAACCACTAGGCTACGCCGCCACTTCATTCATTCATTCTTCAAGCATACAGAAACTCCCACTTCGGTAAATTTACACGGACGAGCGCCACTGATATCTCATATTTAAGAAAGCACGAACTCTCCGCGAAAGCAAATGATCAAAAACTGAGAATTCACTCACTGAACGGAATGAAGAACTCAAGGTAGAGCAGGAAAAACTTGGCCAAATCGCCCAGAATCATGCCCAGCATCACAATAAACGGGCCGAAAAACTCGAACGGTTTCACGTACTTCAGCAGCCGGATCCACAGTACAACAATGTTGAGCGCCATGATCCGGACGTGCCAGCGGGCCAACACGAGATTCCCTTCGCCGCCTGGCCAGCCAACTTCAGCGAAGTGCGAGATCAGCGAGGCCAGCAGGATGATGTAGCAGGCCCAGTCCAGGTAGTTCCACCAATCGTCAAAGTAGGAAATCTGCGACTTCTTGATTTCCTCAACCTCTTTGCGCAGGTATTTGCTCTCGTCATCGTGGCTCGGATGAACCAACTCCAAATCCTCTTCGATCAGCTTCAATTTCCACGTTTTCCAGGCCTGAAAGTGCGTGACACGGTAGCAAGCACTACACTCCTAGCAGGCAGCCACCTCACTCCCAGCAGGCAGCCACCTCACTCCCAGCAGGCAGCCACCTCACTCCCAGCAGGCAGCCACCTCACTCCCAGCAGGCAGCCACCTCACTCCCAACAGGCAGCCACCTCACTCCCAACAGGCAGCCACCTCACTCCCAGCAGGCAGCCACCTCACTCCCAGCAGGCAGCCACCTCACTCCCAGCAGTCAGCCACCTCACTCCCAGCAGGCAGCCACCTCACTCCCAGCAGACAGCCACCTCACTTCATAAAGTATTCCTATATAAGGCTTGAATGAATCACCTCGTGGCGCCGACGAGACCGAACGATTTCCATGATCTCTTCGATGATCAGATAGGCCGTAATTCCAATGGCTCCAATCTGGAAAGATGTCAAAGTAATAGAATTTAATGAGGAATTTATTAACAATCAAAGGTTTAAACTGCATGACACACCAGGACGGCCACTCGATATCCTTCCCGAGGAAAGTCGTATTCATGCCGCTGAGTCCACTCTTTGTCCACGGCGAATATGGTCCAGAGTATGATGTTGATCAGTTGGAGAATAATCTGGCCAATGGCTCGGATTCTAAAGGTAAGAATTGTATTTTTTTAATATGATTTCAGATTTGAAAAGTTTATCAGTCAAGCACAGTCGAAGCCACGCATACGGTGGCAAGACACTGCGTATTGGGTTGGGCCATTCGTCTCAAGGTCTGTGTACTGGGTTGGGCCACCCGCTTCAAGGTCTGTGTACTGGGTTGGGCCACCCGCTTCAAGGTCTGTGTACTGGGTTGGGCCACCCGCTTCAAGGTCTGTGTACTGGGTTGGGCCACCAAACTCAAGGACTGTGTATACATGTAACTGGGTTGGGCCATCCGCTTCAAGGACTGGGTACTGGGTTGTGGGCCATCCGTCTAAAAACCAATGAAAGCATTAGCAAAGCAGTGGTAGCGTGTTAAACAGGTTAAAAAACAAGTTAAATTGTTTGCAAAAACTGTTACAAACAAAACGAACGCATCGATATTTGCAAACGGAAACCAATAGCGTTAAGGCTTATGCATTCGTTCAAGCAAAAATATAAGAAATGTCTATCATGATTACAAAGCAAATGTGAAAACCATTTTCCAAGATTAAGAGATTTTGTTAGATTTTATGATTCAACCATTTTTGTATTAACGGCTTGCAAGCAGCCTCAGACCTTCCGAACTGCGTCCACTGCACCCCAAGCATGGCACTGATCACTGTGGAGTCAATCATTTGATAGTTGTTTGTCTCTATGATGGCTTTTAACTGAAAGTGAAAAAAAAATTTGTGTATTTCCTGCTTCCATTATTCAGGTCTTTCCAAGCCAGAGAAACAATATAAAATTCAATTTCAAATTAAAGTACACTTAAGAGGAAAAATTGAAATGTGTCTTTAAGTTTACCACACAATGGCTCTGCAATGGGTTGATTGGTTGGGTTCAATGCTGGTTCAGTATGCAGCTCAAGTTGCATACAGATTGTTCAAGAAGTCAGTTTTCTAGTAATAAATTTTCATGCAACATCCTGCTCAAGTAGACGGACGAAAACGGAATTTTCTTGGAAAATTTTAAAAGGTTTTACCGAAAAAAATACATTACAGAAGTAGGAGGTTTCTCGGAGATAGGATGACCCAGTGTTCATCTTTTGATATGTCCTGCCTTTCTTATAGCTCTATTGATATTGTTGGCTCTGCTCGTGCAATTAACGGCCTTGAGAGCCAACCCCCAAGGCACAGTGAAGTGTACATGCCTAACGATAAATAAAGTTAGGGCCGCTGTACACTCCTGTGTGTGTGCCTGCGCGCTTGTGTGCCTGCTCAGGGGAGTCGGCGGAATGGGCAGCAATGCCTCTCGCCGGTTGTGTGACAATGTCGCTTAAAGTGCGCCAGGATGCACGCGCCCTCGTGCCTCTGATGAAAAAGTCGCAAAAATGTATTTTAAAAAACCCCAATTGAAATCCGATACTTTCTACTCTACCGAAACAGTAGTGTATTAAGCGTGTTCTTTCGCAGCTTATAGATTCACTCACAGCAGAGTGGTAGGCGACCCGCACAACCTCCTGCTTTCCTTTGGTGTCGACACCTTCGTCAGCCCCGGTGGACTCCACCTGCCTGGGGTCGAGTCTGAACAGGTCCAGCTTCTGCTTGCGCTCGATGCGATAGGTTTTGTTCAACTGCGCCAGAGCGGTTTCGGCCTTGC
This sequence comes from Macrostomum lignano, assembly GCA_002269645.1. NCBI lineage: Eukaryota > Metazoa > Platyhelminthes > Macrostomidae > Macrostomum > Macrostomum lignano. The sequence continues at coordinate 103,743 of NIVC01002418.1, forward strand.
ATTGCGATTGAAGGTTGAGGGCGCGGTAGGTCTAAGCGAACTTGTTCACATCGAGTTGAGACATTCTAAGAATTAAAATTTGAAGCCTCGTCTCTTACCAGGGGCGGCATCTTCTTGATCAGCGGCACGAAAGCAATCTGGCCGGTTTTGTCCTGGACAAACGCGTCGCAGTTGTGTTCCAGCAGGAGAGCGGCGGTCTCGCTGCGGTCTGCGGCGCGGTTCGAGTTTGATTGGGCTGTTGGACTTTCCCTGCCAGCTTTGCGTCTGTGTCTTATTGTCCTAGTATGTGTCTGTCTATGTGTCTTATTGTCCTAGTGTGTGTCTGTCTATGTGTCTTATTGTCCTAGTGTGTGTCTGTCTATGTGTCTCATTGTCCTAGTGTGTGTCTTTCTATGTGTCTTATTGTCCTAGTGTGTGTCTGTCTGTGTCTTATTGTCCTAGTGTGTGTCTGTCTATGTGTCTTATTGTCCTAGTGTGTGTCTGTCTATGTGTCTTATTGTCCTAGTGTGTGTCTGTCTATGTGTCTTATTGTCCTAGTGTGTGTCTGTCTATGTGTCTTATTGTCCTAGTGTGTGTCTGTCTATGTGTCTTATTGTCCTAGTGTGCGTCTGTCTATGTGTCTTATTGTCCTAGTGTGCGTCTGTCTATGTGTCTTATTGTCCTAGTGTGTGTCTGTCTATGTGTCTTATTGTCCTAGTGTGTGTCTGTCTATGTGTCTTATTGTCCTAGTGTGTGTCTGTCTATGTGTCTCATTGTCCTAGTGTGTGTCTGTCTATGTGTCTTATTGTCCTAGTGTGTGTCTGTCTATGTGTCTTATTGTCCTAGTGTGTGTCTGTCTATGTGTCTTATTGTCCTAGTGTGTGTCTGTCTATGTGTCTTATTGTCCTAGTGTGCGTCTGTCTATGTGTCTCATTGTCCTAGTGTGTGTCTGTCTATGTGTCTTATTGTCCTAGTGTGTGTCTGTCTGTGTCTTATTGTCCTAGTGTGTGTCTGTCTATGTGTCTTATTGTCCTAGTGTGTGTCTGTCTATGTGTCTTATTGTCCTAGTGTGTGTCTGTCTATGTGTCTTATTGTCCTAGTGTGTGTCTGTCTATGTGTCTTATTGTCCTAGTGTGTGTCTGTCTATGTGTCTTATTGTCCTAGTGTGCGTCTGTCTATGTGTCTTATTGTCCTAGTGTGCGTCTGTCTATGTGTCTTATTGTCCTAGTGTGTGTCTGTCTATGTGTCTTATTGTCCTAGTGTGTGTCTGTCTATGTGTCTTATTGTCCTAGTGTGTGTCTGTCTATGTGTCTCATTGTCCTAGTGTGTGTCTGTCTATGTGTCTTATTGTCCTAGTGTGTGTCTGTCTATGTGTCTTATTGTCCTAGTGTGTGTCTGTCTATGTGTCTTATTGTCCTAGTGTGTGTCTGTCTATGTGTCTTATTGTCCTAGTGTGCGTCTGTCTATGTGTCTCATTGTCCTAGTGTGTGTCTGTCTATGTGTCTTATTGTCCTAGTGTGTGTCTGTCTATGTGTCTTATTGTCCTAGTGTGTGTGTGTCTATGTGTCTTATTGTCCTAGTGTGTGTCTGTCTATGTGTCTTATTGTCCTAGTGTGTGTGTGTCTATGTGTCTTATTGTCCTAGTGTGTGTCTGTCTATGTGTCTTATTGTCCTAGTGTGTGTCTGTCTATGTGTCTTATTGTCCTAGTGTGTGTCTGTCTATGTGTCTTATTGTCCTAGTGTGTGTCTGTCTATGTGTCTTATTGTCCTAGTGTGTGTCTGTCTATGTGTCTTATTGTCCTAGTGTGTGTCTGTCTATGTGTCTTATTGTCCTAGTGTGCGTCTGTCTGTGTCTTATTGTCCTAGTGTGTGTCTGTCTATGTGTCTCATTGTCCTAGTGTGTGTCTGTCTATGTCATCCGGAGTGTCAACCTGGCAGGCGACACTCCGGATGAGCGCAGGAACGAGCTGCGCGAGTTCTTCGCCGCCATTGTCAACGCGCCGCCCCCTCCGCTTCCAGAAAATCTGAGGCTGCCGCCGGAGACGCTGTTGCCGGCGGAGGAGAGCTTCAATGTTGCCCCAGTCAGCACAGCCGACGTTGTGAAGTTCGCTCGGCAGTCGCCGGGCGGCAAAGCGCTTGGTCCGGACGAGGTGCCCACCGAGGCGCTGCGGATCCACTGCGTGGCCACTGAGGTCGCCAGAGTGATGAACCGCGTGCTTTTCGGTGAGGTGGCGCCAAACGAATGGACCACGGCGCACATCGTCGCCATTCCAAAGAAGCCGGGCACCACCAAGCTCGAGGAGCATCGAGGCATCTGCCTACAGTCCTGCGCCGCGAAGCTGTTCAACCGCATGCTGCTATCGCGGTTACAGCCTGTGCTGGACCCGTACCTGCGACCTGAGCAGAACGGATTCCGGCCCCATCGCGGCACAGTGACGCAGATCCTGGCTCTTCGACGAGTCATCGAGGAGGCGCGCATCCGCCAGTTGACCCTGATCCTGATCTTCGTCGATTTCAGGAAGGCTTTCGACTCGGTCGTGAGGGACGCGCTCCCAGAGGTGCTCCGTGCGTACAACGTGCCAGAGCTGCTGATTTCTGCTGTCATGGCGCTGTACCACGGCACGACGGCTGCTGTCTCAACACCGGACGGCCTATCGGATTTCTTCGAGACATCCTCCGGGGTGCTCCAGGGAGATACGCTAGCGCCGTTCCTATTTATTCTGGTGCTTGACTGGGTGCTACGGACTGCTCTGCCTTCCAACGACGACGGCTTCCTGCTGCGGCGACGCGTGGGTCGACGCCAACCGGAGAGACGGCTCAGCGTGCTTGGCTACGCCGATGACCTCGCCCTGCTGTCCTCGACCGTCGAGGGCGCCCAACGACAGCTGGATAGGCTGGTTGCCGTTGCGGCGAGCGTCGGCCTGGTGGTCAACACGCAGAAGACCGTCGTGCTATGCGTGCCGGACGACACCGAGGCTGCAATCTTCTGCCGAGGCGCTGACGGACAGGCGAGTGAGCTTCCAAGATGTCAGCAGTTAGTCTACCTCGGCGGTCTGGTTCCCGACGTCCGCGAGGATCTGCGGCGTCGCCGAGGACTTGCTTGGGCTGCCTTTCGTTCTATAAGGTCAGTCCTGCAGTCCGAGGCCCTACCGGACCGCCAGAGGGCGGCGCTGTTCCAGGCGGTGATCGAGACCGTCCTGTTATACAACGCCGAGACCTGGACGCTGACAGACTCGCTCGAGGCTCAAGTCGACGCGGCGCACGCTGGCCTGCTGCGCGCCGCCTTCAAGATCGGCAACGAGCGAGTCACCAACACGGCGCTCTATCATCGCGCCGGCCTGGCCCGTCCTAGCGATCTGCTGCGCCGTCGGCGACTCCAGCTGGCAGGCCACGCCATCCGCGCCGAGGCCTACTGTCCGGAGCCGGTGCAGGAGGTGCTGCTACTTACGTTGCAGGCACCCTACCGGCGGGGACAGGCGAAGACTCGGCGCTACGTCGACTGTCTGCTGGCTGACGCCGGCGCCCCGGACTCTGCCGGCGGTGCGGCTTTTGTTCGCGCCCAAGCTTTGAAGCGCGCCATCTGACGCTGCTTTTGTGAACTGGCAGCGTACTCTGTTGTTGTTGTTGTTGTTCTGTCTATGTGTCTTATTGTCCTAGTGTGTGTCTGTCTATGTGTCTCATTGTCCTAGTGTGTGTCTGTCTATGTGTCTTATTGTCCTAGTATGTGTCTGTCTATGTGTCTTATTGTCCTAGTGTGCGTCTGTCTATGTGTCTTATTGTCCGTAGCAGTGTTAGATTCTGGCTATTTTAGTTTGTCTGTCTTAGTATGTCTTGTCGGGCCGTAGCCCAGTGGTCTAGATCAACGCTCTCAATGTGCCAGCGGCCCAGGCTCGATTCCAAGTGCAGTCACATTATTTGGGACTTAAATTGGAATCTCGGCAATTAACGCCCTTGGGAGTTAGCGCAGTGAAGTGTACATGCCTAACGGTAAATAAAGTTAGGGCCGCTGTACACTCCTGTGAGAGTGTGTGCCTGTGTGCGTATGACTGCGTACGTATCCGCGCGCTTGTGTGCCTGCTCAGGGGAGTCGGCGGAATGGGCAGTAATGCCTCTTGCCGGTTGCGTGACAATGTCGCTTGAAGTGCACCAGGGTGCACACGGCCTCAAACTAACAAAACAAAAACCAACCCAGCTCGCAGGCGGCGAACAGAGGCGTCCTCTGCCTCTCGTCCCTCTCTTCCATCTCGCAGCCCAGCTTAATCAGGGCCCGCAGTGCCCTGGTCGAGTCGGTCTTGGCTGCAAAGAACAAAGGCGTCTGGCCGTTGTTGGCGCGGGCCTCCTTGTCGGCGCCGAGTTGCACCAGGGTGCGGCACATCTCCGGGTAGTCGTAGGCGGCGGCCACGTGCAGCGGAGTCCAGCCGAAGTCGTCGGCAGCGCGGACGTTCGCCCCGCTTCGCACCATCTGCTCGGCAACTTCGGGACTCCAGTTGAGCGCCACCTCGTGCAGGACGGTCTGGCCGTGGGTGTCGCGCCAATTGAGGTCGGCGCCCCGATGCAGCAGGTCGACGATGATGTCAATGTCGAGCTTGTTGGTGTACAAGTCGCTGTTGCAGTTGCTGGCTTTGATGAAGTAGCGCATGAGACAGCGGCTCAGGTCGGCCCGGCCCGTTAGGTCCGTCATGTCTTTGCCGAATAGTCGAATATTTGTTGCGCCTTTTTCCGGCGCGTCCTCTTTTAGGATGGAGCAGCAGGTGGCTGTGTTTCGAGTGCGGTTGGGATTGGGAGAAGCGATTAGAACAAAGGAGAGCCTATCAATGAAAAGAGACCTAGTCTATGAAGGCCAAAAGGGTGGCACTGTTGAGAGTTGCTCGATCTACTCCAGGGGTTTGGCGAACTTTTTAGCTCAAGGGACATTTGGAGAATCTAGCGCATGACTGCGGGCCAGAGGAAGGGAAAGAGAAGGGAGAGAAGAGAACGGAGAAGGAGAGAAGGGAGAAGAGAGCTGAGAAGACCCACAAACCTTAGGCGGGCCGGATTGCTATTGTGAAGTTTCAAAAGACCCGAGGGTCGGATAGAGAGGCTCGGCGGGCCGCATGTGTCCCGCAGGCCGGAGTTTACCGATCTGATCTACTGCAATCAAGTGCTAGATGATAAATATAGATCGTTGCCATGGTAACTTACACCCCGTTTGGCCCCTGAGCTTGGAGTGTCGAATGTCGACTCGCATCTTGGTGAATTTTCTTCGCTCGGAGGACACCGATCGCCAGCGATGGATCATCACCGACATGTCGGCCACTTCGCGAATCCCCAGGCTTTTTCGTCGACTAAAGAAGCATTTTTATTTAGTATCGAGAGTTATATTTATGTTCAATAGAATGCCGCCATTATTCAAAAAAATAATCTCTTTATTATTATTAACTCGTATCCTGCCATCTGCAACTTAATAAACTGTTCGGAAAAATTGGGAATGGTAGAACTGCAGTTATTAAAAACTGTTTTTTTGTTTTTTTGGTGGATATTTGGATTAACTTAGCATATAAACTTCTGGCTTTAACGTTAAAAGTTGTCTTAACTTGAAGTTATTCCAATTCTATATCTAAGTTTTTAAATTGAAGCAGCTATCTACAGGGTATTTAAAAATTTATAAATATTAGCAAAATTTCGTTTTTATTTTTAACTGCCACAGAATGTCTCTTCTTGTCCTAAGAATTTCCAGTAATCCAATGTGTAAACTGTACACTGAAGGATTCTCATACATATATCGAAAATTTACTGCACATATAGCAGCCATAAAGTAGCAAATATTTTTCTATTGACAAACAATTAAATATTACAGTAACCAAAGTGTTTCAGAAAATTCTCTACAGTGTACAAAATTTTCCTGCTTTTCCAAAATTTTCATTTCACTGGACTCTTAAGTCTGTCATGCTAGTATTGTTTTCGCAAGTTTGCACGTAGTCAATCAGTTTCAATTTTATGTTTTCTTTTTAAGAAAGACATTTACGCTATTAACTAGAAAACTGCAACTAAAAACTGATAATCATCTATTTTATTTACATCTTTTTAAGACCGTTTGTTATTTAGGGTTGTTACATACCCTTTGTTAAGTTCTTCATGCTTCTGCTTCGTCGAGGAATCACTTTCATTGCCTTTTTTTTCCATGGTGTTTGTAGTGGATCATGAGATTCGTGAACAAAAGTTGCAGTGTGTAAAAATAAGAAACTATATGCGTGTTGAATTCGTTTCTCTAAGCACTTTACTTTAGTAGTAAAAGTTAAAACAAAATATTAAAAATATAAGAACTAATAAGCTGTAGTCTGACGTTGTAAGAATATGAAGTGTTTTAGAATTGTTATTTACATAAGAAATTCACCAGTTTTTGTAAAACAATTTCTTTATGTAATTTTTATCGTTTTTTACCAATAATTTACCCATAATTACCGATAATTTTTATCGGTTTGAGTCAACTTTCCGTATTTCAGTAGATGTATATTACGATTTATAATTAATTGTACGGTATGCCAGTTGCCAGAATATAATGTTTTTATTTATACATGCATAATCATTCATAAATAATAGGAAAAAACAATTTACTGTTAATTTTGGTCAGCCAAAAAAACATGGCCCTCGCCATTGTCGTCTAGTAAACTTGTTTTGTAGCTCATTGATGTGTGATCACTCATACGTCAAGGCTTATGGCGGAATTTGTGAGATTGTCAAGATTAACGGGGGATTTCTGAGATATTAAGGCTGAAAGGTCAGAAGCTGCATTTGTTTACTCAATTTTTATTCCATTTTTTGTTGGCTCTCTAATGGAGGCGCTGATTATGCTAGTTTCGAGGTTAAACTTAAAGATTTACATGTGTAGAAGACTCGTTTCATAACAGAACGTTTTTCTATTTTTTTAAGTTTAATAGTGAATTTCTAAAGTAAATATTGCGTCTTTAGATTAAAGACTGCTACATTAATATTTTTAGAATAATTTTTGAAAAATAATGTGCAAGTTAAGCCCATAAATATAAATCAAGCTTGCCATCAAGGAGTTTTTCTCGTGACCCACATATTTTAAATAAATAAAGATTATATTAAAGAACAAAAGACATCGCCAACAGGTTGGTTTGTATTGAATAGATTCAACAAGAATTCCAAATATTACTGCAAGAATTTCCAGTCTATTTAATTAATTGCCAGTAGTTTCCATAAACAGTAACCAACAGTAGTCACTGTTTGCACAGTTATTTTCACAGGTCAAGATTCCAACAGTGAACAGAATGACAAAATTGAATGCAAGACAAAGCTTGTGGTTTAATAAATAATTAATTTAACTTTTACTAGCGTTGCCATTTCATCACGCAAACTATAAATCGAGTTTTAATGCTCTAAATAGCGTAAACAGCATAAATATTCTTGTACAAGCGTATAGAAGGAATAACAATTGCAGTAAGACTAGCTGCTATATTATATACGGTTTTAAGCTTCGTCGTTGATACTAATGCGTTGAAAAACAACCAATACGGAACGCAGCAGGTTTCTTTCTCTGAATTTGGGGATCATAAGCGGCTATTTTAGGGGTGCCGTTTGAGGGTATTTTAGGGGTGCCGTTTGAGGGTATTTTAGGGGTGCCGTTTGAGGGTATTTTAGGGGTACTGCTTGAAGGTATTTTAGGGGTGCCGTTTGAGGGTATTTTAGGGGTGCCGTTTGAGGGTTTAGGGGTACTGCTTGAGAGTATTTTAGGGGTACCTTTTGAAGAGGGTATTTTAGGGGTACCGCCTGAGGAGGGTGTTTTAGGGGTACCGTTTGAGGAGGGTACTTTAGGGGTACTGTTTGAGGAGGGTATTTTAGGGGTGCCGTTTGAGGAGGGTATTTTAGGGGTGCCGTTTGAGGGTATTTTAGGGGTGCCGTTTGAGGGTTTAGGGGTACTGCTTGAGAGTATTTTAGGGGTACCTTTTGAAGAGGGTATTTTAGGGGTACCTTTTGAAGAGGGTATTTTAGGGGTACCGCCTGAGGAGGGTGTTTTAGGGGTACCGTTTGAGGAGGGTACTTTAGGGGTACTGTTTGAGGAGGGTATTTTAGGGGTGCCGTTTGAGGAGGGTATTTTAGGGGTGCCGTTTGAGGAGGGTATTTTAGGGGTACCGTTTGAGGAGGGTATTTTAGGGGTACCGTTTGAGGAGGGTATTTTAGGGGTACCGTTTGAGGAGGGTATTTTAGGGGTACCGTTTGAGGAGGGTATTTTAGGGGTACCGTTCAAGGAGGGTATTTTAAGGGTACCGTTTGAGGAGGGTATTTTAAGGGTACCGTTTGAGGAGGGTATTTTAGGGGTACCGCCTGAGGAGGGTGTTTTAAGGGTACCGTTCAAGGAGGGTATTTTAGGGGTACCGTTTGAGGAGGGTACTTTAGGGGTACTGTTTGAGGAGGGTATTTTAGGGGTACCGTTTGAGGAGGGTATTTTAGGGGTACCGTTTGAGGAGGGTATTTTAGGGGTACCGTTTGAGGAGGGTATTTTAGGGGTACCGTTCAAGGAGGGTATTTTAAGGGTACCGTTTGAGGAGGGTATTTTAAGGGTACCGTTTGAGGAGGGTATTTTAGGGGTACCGCCTGAGGAGGGTGTTTTAAGGGTACCGTTCAAGGAGGGTATTTTAGGGGTACCGTTTGAGGAGGGTACTTTAGGGGTACTGTTTGAGGAGGGTATTTTAGGGGTGCCGTTTGAGGAGGGTATTTTAGGGGTACCGTTTGAGGAGGGTATTTTAGGGGTACCGTTTGAGGAGGGTATTTTAGGGGTACCGTTTGAGGAGGGTATTTTAGGGGTACCGTTTGAGAAGGGTATTTTAGGGGTACCGTTTGAGGAGGGTATTTTAGGGGTACCGTTCGAGGAGGGTATTTTAGGGGTACCGTTCGAGGAGGGTATTTTAGGGGTACCGTTCAAGGAGGGTATTTTAAGGGTACCGTTTGAGGAGGGTATTTTAGGGGTACCGTTTGAGGAGGGTATTTTAGGGGTACCGTTTGAGGAGGGTATTTTAGGGGTACCGTGACGGTATTTTAACCAAACAATGACCACTGCATGAATAATTTTCATTTACCATAGAGTGATACGGAATGCTATATTATAAAGTTATAAATCAGAGTAAAGCAAAATCTCAGAGAAAAATTATATTAAAATGAGATTTGGAATGAAAGAATCAGCTATACTATATTATAAGGATACCCGCTGTTTACTCATGACTTATAAGTTTTAAATTAGCAATAAAACAAGGGGGTACTTAAGAAACCTATTGCAAGATAAAGCAGTGAAGCAATTATAACAAAGCAGTGTTACAATAAGAAAGCCGCTGCTCAAGCCACCCCAGTGCTGACAATGCCGAGCTCCTCCAGCAGTGACTTCGGCTCCTCGCACTCCTGAAACACAGCGAGGATAAAGGAAGAGGATTTCCCATCCGCAATGCGAGGCTGCCGAGCTGGCGCGTGACACGCGGGAATTATTAATAAGTTCTATTTATATATATAGTACATAGTGCGGGCTGTTTCACAACATTATAGAAATAATAAAATATAATACGATTACTTAGCACAGGTATTCCATAAGTACACTTGTACATAACACTTGTTATACACTCTATTAAGTAAGTTGAAATTCCTTCGTCGCTTTCTAATAATCTACCTCAGTGTTATAATTTTGTTAATCTTAATTAATTTGTTAATTAATTAATTTTTATAACTTATCCACCTCTTGGCTTGGCCTTCCAATAATCAACCTGACTTGACCTCAGTCCTCAGGGATACGTAATCAACCTGACCTGGCCTTCAGATAATCCACCTGACCTTCGGATAATCCACCTGACCTTCAGATAATCCACCTGACCTAGCCTTCAGATAATCCACCTGACCTGGCCTTCAGATAATCCACCTGACCTGGCCTTCAGATAATCCACCTGACCTGGCCTTTAGATAATCCACCTGACCTAGCCTTCAGATAATCCACCTGACCTGGCCTTTAGATAATCCACCTGACCTAGCCTTCAGATAATCCACCTGACCTGGCCTTCAGATAATCCACCTGACCTGGCCTTTAGATAATCCACCTAGTCACTACGACAGTGTGAACTGAGTTTTTCATCACAGAAGCTAGCCAATGAAAATTGAAAGTGTAAAATGAAGGGAAGTAAAAAATATCGAGGTTAGAGTTAAAGGTCAAGGCCGCGAAACAGATTTTCGACATACAAAGGGATTAAAGAGGGTATTAAATTAAAACTATCATAGGAACTTAAACTATATACATACTAATAATTGCATATGCTGTTAGATTTAAGCTAAGGCTTAAAATAAGAACCGTTTCATTAAAGAAAGCCTGAAGGAAAACTACAAGGCTTCATACATGCGCAACCTTGGGATTCACTCGGGCGTTTCTATTGGCAACACATACATGTACATGTAAGTCGCTATTGGCTGAGAGCAGTCACGTGACTACTATTCCGTCCAATAGCGACTTACGAGCGTACATGTGTGTGTTGCCAATAGAAACGGCCGAGTGAATCCCAAGTTTGCGCCCAAGCATGCAAGGCTTAACGACAGTTTGATAACAAGTTCACCATAATAAATTAGTAAACTTACAACACCAGCGAAATAAATTGAATTGCGGAACTCTACACAACAATTTGACAACAAGAATGGGAGAGAAAATTAACAAAATCTGGGGCGAAATTTTACCAGCCAATAATTTTAATTGGCACTCGCTCTGGCTGACGGAACTCAGCCAAGCCCGTGGTCGTCAAAGAATCCCTGCGGAGTCTCTTCCTTCAGTGCGGGAGTTCGATTCCGTTTTTATAAAAGGGCGATTAAAGTGCAGGCACTCTGGGAGGCTGGCCCAGCAACTGAGGATCTGGGAGGCTGGCCCAGCAACTGAGGATCTGGGAGGCTGGCCCAGCAACTGAGGATCTGGGAGGCTGGCCCAGCAACTGAGGATCTGGGAGGCTGGCCCAGCAACTGAGGATTTGAGAGGCTGGCCCAGCAACTGAGGATCTGGGAGGCTGGCCCAGCAATTGAGGATCTGAGAGGCTGGCCCAGCAACTGAGGATCTGGGAGGCTGGCCCAGCAACTGAGGATCTTGGAGGCTGGCCCAGCAACTGAGGATCTGGGAGGCTGGCCCAGCAACTGAGGATCTTGGAGGCTGGCCCAGCAACTGAGGATCTTGGAGGCTGGCCCAGCAACTGAGGATCTGGGAGGCTGACCCAGCAACTGAGGATCTGGGAGGCTGGCCCAGTAACTGATGATCTGGGAGGCTGGCCCAGCAGCTGACACTCTGGGAGGCTGGCCCAGCAATTGAGGAGCTGGGAGGCTGGCCCAGCAGCTGAGGATCTGGGAGGTTGGCGGTGGTCCAGCCTGAGGATCTGGAGTGCAGCGGTCCAGCCAGCCTGAATATTGGCACCATATTAGTAGGCACTTTTGCAATCTAAAAGGAATCCAAGCTCACCTCCTGCAGCAGATCCTGAGCAGCGATGGCTTTGAGCACATTTTTCTTGCTGGTCTCTTGAACTTCGCCGCCAAGCATGAATTCGTCCAGCATGAAATAGGCCTTCTCAAAGTTGAAGATGATGTCCAGCTCGCACACCTGGCCGCAGGTAAGTGCATAGCCATTGAGTATTTTCTCTTGATTATTGCTTTTTTCATGTCAGTCTGCTATCTATGGAACTGTCAATCAAAATCCCCGCAGACTCACGCTGCCAAAGTACTGATCCAGCAGCTCCACATAGCGATGAATGATCTCTAGACAGAGCAGCTCATTGTCGCTCTGCTCAATGGCGCAGCAGAAGTACAAACTGGCGTATCTATCAAGTGAAAGCAAAGGCGACACAATGCAAACAATGACCTATTTGACAGCATGTTGGAATACGGTTTGAAAAAATTGCTCACCTTTTGTAGACAATCTTCAGATCTTTCCATTCAATAAAGGCGCACATTTTCGGCTTCCTGGCTAGAATCATGGTGACCAGGTCTCTGGTGATCTTTTTCTTCATCTTCTCTGAGTGGGCCATGTACCATTTTTGTAGGCGCAGCTTGCCTTGCCTACTAAACAGTAGCATGAAGTGCATCTAAAATAGCATGGCAACATTTAGGGAAATAAAAATGGATTTAAAAGTTGTACAAATTATAACTAATCACATAATTTAATTAAGTGTATAAAATCACTTCAAAATCAAATCTTTGAATCTAAGAAAGAATTCATTTTAGTACTCCACCACAAATGCACTTTTTTATGTTAAAATGATCACCAATTATAGATTAGCAAATGAAATCAAATATGTGCTTTTTAATTAAAAATGTTTTTGTTGCTTATAGAAAGACACATAAAAAAGACAATCCAGAATGATTTTAAGTGCTTCATTATTTAAACAGTTTATTGAAGGAAAAGTAAAGTAAAGTTATTGTTAGAATTTTAAGCAACTATTAAATTTCAATGCATAATATATCCTAATGGTAAATAAGATAATAAAAAAATAAAGATTGTTTATCTATTTTTTGCTATGATCATTAAAGCAAAGTATGATTTCCTAAGTTTAAAATAGTATTTATAAAAACCAAATAGGTAGCATACAGATTGTCCCTCAAATTTTTTTAGTTCAGTCACAATCATGGCATGTCTATGCCAGAACAAATCCTATTAAAAAGTCTGCTTGCCCTATATGTTAGAACTGCTTTTAAAAAGAAACAAAAATAAGTATTTTTCTTTTGAAAAATATTGGTAACACTTGTCTTTGAATCTATTTCAGTTTTTGTCTTGCAACAAAGTATGCCAATTTGTTTGTCTTGTGCCACACTGTGCTAGATTTTTCCTCCTTGCCTACTGTTGTACCAGAGTGCACTAGTGTGGTATACTTCCAACTCTATTTTGTATCTAATTTTTCTTTGAAAAAGGCTATCTTCCTGATTATCATAGGTTTCAATATATGATATGCCACCTTTCTAACTAAGTCTATGGCCTAGGCTATGGCAATTGGTTAGACCTATAGAAAATATTTTTTATTATATAATATTGCATAGACTCTAACATCTTGATTCTTCAAAATATAATTTGATTTCTGATCCTAAAAACTTCTATTAGTCATAACCTATGGTATAAATTTACTTTAGTTCACAATTTTTTTTTTAAATGGTGCCAATGATGCAGAATGACAAATGGGAGTTGTCTATGGCCCGTACTAGCCACATAGTTGTTTGGCTAGTACAAAATTTTACAAAAAATACAAAAATAGTTGTTTGGGGCACAAAAATTTGGCTGAGTTTTATTGAGCCCATAATGTCAACTGGTAATACAACTAGTGGGAAACATTTTTAAATGGCACTGAGCATTGCTCAGTTCAGTCAATGTAGTCCTGACTGTCTCAGATTCCTAAACTGGTTAATAATGACGAATCCAGAACAGAATGCTGCCAAAAGCCTTGGCAGGCCTTGGGTGAAGGCGGCGCCATATATACTCTTGGATGTGCGATTCAAAGAGGGCATTGTTAGTGCCGTGCATGGCCCAGAATTTTGCTTTGCAGTTGCCCCAAGTCCCTTTGATCATGTTTGTGTGCAGCGTGGGGTCATTGGGGTCCATAAAGTGGAGCCTATGATTCACAACACCATGGTCACCATGACCACCGACAGCGTTCGCCACTTGATTATATGCCTGCCAGCCGTCTGTCAGGATCTGCATGCCAGGTAGGATGTACTGCTAGATGATGGGCAGCAGTATAGCAGCAGACCTGTCTGGTATGACCACCATGATGCACTTGGGCGAGCCTCATTCTACCATTCCGAGCACCCAGTGACCATTACGGTCATACATGCGCAACCTTCAAAATTCGGTCGGCCATGCGACTTAGTTTTAACAAAAATGCGACGTAGTTTTTGGCCAAAAATGCGACTTACATGTAAAAAAACCCTAACGCAAAATTAACGCAACTTTGGGTAAACGGCAGGAGTAACTATGACTGTCTTATTAAGTCAAAATGCCTCGTCAGCTACTTAGTACTACTACTTTGCGTTTTTTTGGGTGGGCATTTTTGCGACTTCCTTGGTTGGCTGCCAAATCGGTCGGCCGGATCGGCCGACTCGGCCGACTGTTGCGCATGTATGATTACGGTAGGCTCCCTGGTGATACTTGCAGTGGAAGAACCGACTTTCATCAATCTCGACCACGTGACCAGGGCCACCCAGCTGCATTGGGTGATCCACAAAGTACTGGCAACAGATATCGTGAACAAAGTTGAGCCAGTCAATGGCAGTGTGGCTACTGATACCATACTTGTGCATGACGGTTGACATAGACTCATTTTTGGCCCATCATTGCAATAGGATGATCAGCTGCTGCAGTTCCAGATGGCTGGCCTTGAAAAAGGAGCCCTTGCATATGCTCTCCTGGTGTCGACAGGTTTTACAGCCCCAGGCATAGCCATCAATGAATTGCTCTCCATTGTGGTGCTGCAGATTCATCGGTATATGCACGGCACATGGGCAGGTCCATTGGTTGGCCAATAGTCCACAATGAGCGAGCCACCACATAGTCTCATCAGTACTTGCCATTACTTCCATTAATCCATTAGATTCCTTGAATTCATATTTAGTTCAGTCAGTGACTTTACTGGCAGAACTTCATTTGGTGGCATAATCCACGATGGTCTTGGGGGCCATCTGGCATCTAGTCATTTGCAAATCAAAAGAGTCTCAAAGTCTCTAAAGTCTAAACTATAGTGAGGGCTCAATAAAACTCAGCCAAATTTTTGTGCCCCACACAACTCTACGCAGCTAGTACAGGCCACAGACAGCTCCCATCCGTCATTCCATGTCATAGGCACCATGCCATAGTCAGGAAGGTGGTCTTTTTCATTGAAAATTCCAGCATGCATTGGCATAGCCAAAGATATTCGGCATACATTCGGTATATATGGCGTACCACAGTTTAGAGAAAGAACCCATGGCGTGCAATGGCGTGCCACAACACACAATTATATGCCACACCACTTTGGGCATAGGGCCATGCCCACCCATAATATCCCGAATCCTGATGCATCAAATTTATTTTTAAAAAACTTTTTTAAAACTAAAAAGGAAAGAAAAAACATTTTTGGTGCTAATTTTCTTTCGTTAAAGTCATGGAAATTTCAAAAGAAAAGAAAACTTAGTTAAAATTTGACTTTTACATTATTTTAAACTTCCTTTATTATTTAACAGATTATTATTGAAACTTTCGTTCACATGCACTACTACCCCTACCCAACACCCCCCCAGTCCATCAGCATACCACTGGGTTCCGATCTTGGCATACACGGCATACCACTTTTTTTACTGACTTTTTATTCCAGCGTACCTGTGCCATGATCCTGACTATGGGCACCATGTCCATTTTAAAAGAAAAAAATTCGCAAACAATAGTAAATTTACGCCTAACCTTCAAATGGACAGTTTTAATGAAACCAATTAAATAGGCTTTAGGATAACAAGTTTATATTTTGGTTTAGCTAATCTTTATAACAGAAAAAATATCTTATTAATAGATATAGAAAATATAAAATATACTATTTAATTTTTTTAAATTATAACACTATTTTTTGCAGGTGCCCACGGCCACAGTACACTGACTACAGTCCAGATTAAGTTCAAGAAATAGAATGCACTTACCATTTTTGTATCTATGCTAATATGTGCAGAAAACAAGAAATTTTAAGATTTATAGAGAGAGGCCTAGGCCTAATTACTTAATGAAAATGTGACTTTAAAACACACAATACAGAGGAGGTTCGAACAAAAGTAAAAAAACGTAAAGGAAACGTTGGGTGGTTACTAATATTTATTCCTATTTAGCTATACGCAGTCTAATCAAGTATAGATTATTACTTTTTAAGTTTCTGAAGAAAAAATGACTTAAATCAAACGAATCCAATTGACGGCAACTTTCTCGATTAGAGTCGAAGAGTTCCTAGAATATGTAAATACCCCAGTCGCCGTTTGAAATACGAGTGACGAAGTCGTGCAGGCAATTCTTGTCGGCTGTGCTCACTTAGCCGAGGGGAGAAAGTCTTAAAGATTCCTGCTCAAACCATTACTGTATTTATAACCATTGGCGATGTTTTGCAGACAGCGTGCGAGGCTTAAAAGCGTAATTCACGCGCGGGAATAAAATCAATTCCAGAATACATTCAAATATATGGAAACTAAGCGAGTCGGAGAAAAGAATGCGACTGCGCAACAAATTAAGTCAGCAGGGTGCACAGTGCGTACGGTACGGGGAAGGGACAACTTGTTACAACAGCTCCCTCCTTCGAAAGTTTAATGCCCTCATTAAACTGAAAAAGATTTTTTGGAAAAAGGATTCGAAGCAAAACGAAAATTTCACAGCTGCAGACACACCTTCTCAAAGAAGAACAAGTGGCAGCGAAACAAATGAGGCTGAACAAAAGGGATCTTTTCGAAAATAGGAAAAGACTAACTGTTTGCGCAAACTGAATCAAAGCACGATTTTGCCTTAGACAAAAACAGTCCAGTCCAGGTCTCTAATCAGTCCTCACTCGGCCGATCGTTGTCGCTGTCGTCGGCATCAGCCCCCTGGTCACCATCTTCATCACCAGACGGTGGTGTTGGTGGGCAGGCGCGCTTGAGTTTGTTGACGTGAACCACCCGGCCGTTGATCTCGCCGTCTCGGTAATCGACGGGCCGAATCAGGTAGTTGACCGGCGACGTTCTGCGAAGGACGTTGAATGGGCCAGTCCACGGCGACTGATGTTTCACCGGCAGACCGTTGGTTCTGGAGAGCACAGCGGGAGGCACGAACAGCCAAACGAGGTCGCCAGCACGAAACTTCCGCTTCCTTGCCTTCCGGTAGTAGTACCGCCGCTGACGCCTCTGAGCTGCACCAGTTGTCCTCCGCACTGTTTCGAAGGCGTCCTGCAGCCGCTGGATGGTCTCCGCCGCGTACTGGCCGACGATCGCTGGGGGCTCTGGCGGCCGGTAGACGACGTCCAACGGCAGCACCACCTCTCGGCCAGTCAACAGGAAGTGCGGGGAGAACCCTGTTGTTGCGCTGATGCTGCTTCTGTAGGCCAGAAGACAGTGCGGCAGGGCGTCCTCCCAGTCCGGCGGATTGACGGTCTGGAGGTGACAGCGCAGCATTTGATGAAGCGTCCGATGAAATCGTTCCACCAGGCCGTCGCACTGCGGATGGTAGCCTGATGTTCGGGTCTTGTCGATCTCCAGCAGGCTGCAGAGACCTCGGACAATGCGGCCGTCGACGCTTCTGCCTCGGTCCGAATGAAAGACATGTGGAGCTCCCCAGCGCGCGATCCAGTGGCTGAACAACGCCTTGGCAATAGTTGCTGCCTTCTCGTCCGGCATTGGCACCAGCTCCACTCATTTGCTGAAGTAGTCGATGATCGTTAGTAGACGATCGTTGCCATTCTTGGAGACGCCGACCTTGACGACGTCGAACCCGACGCGCTGCATGGGGAAACCCGCTGTGATACTTTGTAACGGCGCACGTTTGATGAGCGGCGTCTTGGCTCGCTGGCAGACTCCGCATGAACGAACAGCCAGCCGGACGCTTTCGGCCATCTTCGGCCAGTAGAACCGCGCCTTGAGGCTGGCCAGCGTCTTGTCCTCGCCCAGGTGGCCGATGTTGTGGACCTCGTAGATGACGTCGCGCTGTTGACAGAGAGGGATGACCGGCACCGGCTTCGCGTTGACCAGGCGGTGCATGGCGCCGTTGACGAAGCACAGATCGTGTACCTTTTGTGCCAGCACCAGGGTCTCCGACGGCACTTTGTCGCGCTGCCGATCGGTGAATCTGGTCTTGCCGTCGGCGAGTAGCCGGAACACTGGGCTGATGACTGGATCCTGAAGCTGCATTCTGCGTAGAGACGGTGGCCCGCTGTCTGCTGCTGGTGCCTCAGTCGCGTCGTCATCGCTGCTGTCTTCACTCTCACTGGTAAGCGGCTGTAGAATTTGCTTGCGCCTCGCCTGCATGGTGCTGACCTGGACGATGTCGTTAGCAGGCGCTGCTGGCGCCTCGGTGTCCGTTTGGCAAGCCACCGAGGAAGTCGTCTTTCTGATGTTTACTGGCTCCGGCCGACAGATTCGACATTGGTTGGTACATCGTTGCTGGACCCGTGATAGAGCGTCGGCGTTGTTGTGCTGACGGCCTGGGCGGAAGACAACCTTGAAGTCGTACTCGTCTAGAGTCTGCAGCCACCGTGCCAGTTGACCCTCGGGCTCCTTGAACGTCAGCAGATGTGTCAGAGACTGATGATCGACGCGGACGGTGAATGTCCGAGGCAGCAGGTACGTTCGAAACTTTCTGACATGGTCGACGACCGACAGCAGTTCTCGCCTCGTCACGCAATAGTTGCGTTCAGCCCTTGACAGCGCCCGAATGGAGTACGCGATGACCCGTTCCTCGCCGGCCTGGACTTGAGAGAGCACCGCGCCAATGGCACAGTCGCTGGCGTCAGTATCCAAAACGAACTCCGAGCTGTCTGGGCTGGTGTCCGTGAAGGCAAGGACTGGTGCTGACGCTAGCGCCGCCTTCAGTTGGACAAATACTGCCTCAGCCGCTGGTGTCCACTGGAATTTCTCCGCCGGAAGAGTCAGGCGTCGTAGCGGTTCGGCAATCTTCGAATAGTCCTGAACGAATCGCCGATAGTACGCCGTGAGGCCTAGGAAGCTCTTCACCTCCTTAGGGTTTCCTGGTGTTGGCCATGCGCGGATGACGGCAGTCTTGGTCTCGTCGACGGTGATGCCGGACTTGGAGACTCGATGACCGAGCACAATCATCGTCGAGTTGGCGAAACGGCACTTTGACGGTTTCAGCCGCAGGTTTGCCTCCCTCAGCCGCTCAAGCACTGCTCGCAGTCGAGAATTGTGCTCAGCGATCGTCCGGCCCATAACGATGACATCGTCGATGAAAACGAGGCACGCTTGCCAGGTCAGCCCTTGAAGCACCAGCTGCATAAGTCGTTGAAACGTCGCCGGGGCGTTGCGCAGGCCGAAGGGCATGACGTTGAACTCGAAAAGGCCTTGGTGACAGATAAAAGCAGTCTTTTCCTTGTCGCGCTCTTCGACTTCGACCTGCCAGTAGCCACTCTCCAGATCGAGTGCCGAAAAGTAAGCGTTGCCCTCCAGAGCGTCCAAGGTGTCGTCGATGCGAGGGATCGGGAAGGCATCCGGCTTGGTGACCTGGTTGAGCAGCCGATAGTCAAGGCAGAAGCGTGCCGTCCCATCCTTCTTCCTGACGAGCACGATCGGCGATGCCCACGGCGAAGATGACGGCCGGATGACGCCTTTCTGCAGCATGTCGTCGACTAGTTCGGCCTGTTTTTCGATGACCGGGCGCGCTGCACGTCGAAGGCTCTGTCGAATCGGTCGCGCTCCACCGGTGTCGATGTGGTGTCGTAAAACTGCTGTGCGGCCAGCGTTGCCTGGTGATGCGAAGACGTCGCAGAATTCCAGCAGAAGATCTTTGACAGACTGCTGTTCGTCGACCGAAATATCACTTTCGATTTTTATGCTGTTTAACCAGTCTGTCGTGTGTTGCAATGTCGCCGAACCCGAGACTACCGCCGTCGTCACCGCCAAGCTGCCAGCGGCCGTCGCCGCCGTGCTGCCAGCGGCCGTCGCCGCCGTGCTGCCAGCGGCCGTCGCCGCCGTGCTGCCAGTGGCCGTCGCCGCCGTGCTGCCAGCGGCCGTCGCCGCCGTGCTGCCAGTGGCCGTCGCCGCCGTGCTGCCAGCGGCCGTCGCCGCCGTGCTGCCAACGGCCGTCGCCGCCGTGCTGCCAGTGGCCGTCGCCGCCGTGCTGCCAGCGGCCGTCGCCGCCGTGCTGCCAGCGGCCGTTGCCGCCGTGCTGTCAGCGGCCGTCGCCGCCGTGCTGCCAACGGCCGTCGCCGCCGTGCTGCCAGCGGCCGTCGCCGCCGTGCTGTCAGCGGCCGTCTGGATTCGTGCGTGGCTACTGAGCGGTGAGAAACTGCCGATGATGTCGCCGTCGCTAATGCTGATGATCTGATCGCCGACGTTGATGACAGCCAGTCCCATTCCGCTGTCGGATAGCTTTGAGACGCAGCGACCGATGAGCAGCCCTTGTAGTTTTGTCCCGGTGACTATCCCAGGGGCGCCTGATTTCGTCCACGAGGCTTGCTGGGCTGGCTTGACTGGGATGATCCACCGATCGCCTGGCTGCAGCTGAACTGAGGCCGCCGACACTAGCCTGCAGGTCTGCGCTGCTTCTTTGCTTTGCCGAGTCGGGATTGATGCGCCTATGCTGTTGAAGGTGATGCAACCGGCCTGCAGATGAACAGAGACGTCGTGGGTGCTGAGGAAGTCACAGCCCAGGATGACGGATGTCGGATGCAGCTTCTCCAGTACGACGAATCGATGTTGTACACGAACGATTCCAAGTGTCACTGTCAATGTTGTCTCGCCCAGCACTCGTTGCAAGTTGCCGTCCACGCCTCTAATGGTGATGCTGCTGGGCTGCAGCTGCCGCCTGGCCTTCCGGTAGATCTCGGCGCCGATGCATGACACCTCTGCTCCGGTGTCGATCAAGCAGTGGCGCCGTCGTCTGAGAATGCGCGCGGTGACGAAACGCGCCT
The DNA here is from genome assembly GCA_002269645.1 of Macrostomum lignano. Classification (NCBI taxonomy): domain Eukaryota; kingdom Metazoa; phylum Platyhelminthes; family Macrostomidae; genus Macrostomum; species Macrostomum lignano. Next base: position 124,328 of record NIVC01002418.1, read on the forward strand.
GACCAGGCTGACAGCTGCTGAGGCGTGGAGTGGAGGCCGAGTGTCTTAGTGCTGAGAGGGCCGGTGCTGGCCTCGCGGACCAGCCCCCTCGGCGTTTGGGCAGTTGCGTCGAATATGGCCGAGCTGACCGCATCTGTAACAGACTGTTTTCTCCAGTCGTTGCTGTCCTCAGGTGCTCGACTGCTGCGGCATCAGCGGTCTTGGTAGCTCAGTCGATCTTGGAGGCCTCGGTGGTGTTGGCGGCGTAGGCGACATCTGCGGCTGCACTAGACTGGTACTCATGTACGCCCGCGTTTCCCGAAGCTGCTGGGCGAAGCGTAGTGCCTGCTCCACAGTGTGTGGCGGAGTTGGATGGTTGAGCAATCGCTCAGTGACGTAGCTGTCGTTTAGGCCTTGCATGAACTGCTCGAGAACTATCTGCTGCACAAAGACCTGGGCTCCCGGGTCCGGATGGGCCCGAACAGCCAACCGTTGGAGCTCCGTCAGGTACTTCTCAAAGCTCTCGTCAGGTTTCCGATGTCGAGCACGGAACTCGCGTCGAAGAAGGGCTGCACTCTTGGCACCACCGTGACGTGAGCGGAGGTGTTCTACCAGGTCTTCGTAGTACACCCCAGGTAGCTGATCCAATGTTGACCCGGGCGGAAGACCTACGTACGCGCACTGCATTGCCAGCCAGGCAGTGTACGTTGCGAATGCCGGTCCGAGATAAGCCGTCAGGGTATTGACCTTCTCGATGTCCGGGAGGCCGGGGAATCGACCAATGTGAGCGCCGATCCTGACGAGGAAGTCGTCGAAGTCTTCACGACCGTTGTATGGCGGAGGATTGGGCACCGAAGGCAGAGCAAGCCGGTGATTTGCCACTGGCAGCGCTGCATAAGCCAGGTTGTTAGGCGGGCGTATTCCAGCTCCGGGACATGTCGAGCTTGACGTTGAACGTGCTCATGGAACGGGTTTGTTGAATACGACTCCGGCCGTGTCGTCCGCGGATCTTCGTCTGCGATGAACGGGTTGGTCGATCTACTGGCTGCTGCAGACACAAACGGGTTGTATGAACTCGAACTGGACGCGATGCTTGACTCGGCTGCTGTAGCTGCATCTGCCGCATTTGCTCGTCTGACCAGCCGTCCTCGAAGCTCCAGGAAGTCGTCATCGTTCCACATGATGAAACACTAGCGTGGTCGCCAAATGTAAATACCCCAGTCGCCGTTTGAAATACGAGTGACGAAGTCGTGCAGGCAATTCTTGTCGGCTGTGCTCACTTAGCCGAGGGGAGAAAGTCTTAAAGATTCCTGCTCAAACCATTACTGTATTTATAACCATTGGCGATGTTTTGCAGACAGCGTGCGAGGCTTAAAAGCGTAATTCACGCGCGGGAATAAAATCAATTCCAGAATACATTCAAATATATGGAAACTAAGCGAGTCGGAGAAAAGAATGCGACTGCGCAACAAATTAAGTCAGCAGGGTGCACAGTGCGTACGGTACGGGGAAGGGACAACTTGTTACAAATAGATAGTTCAAAAGTGTGTGCAATTTGCACACCGAATAAGACAAAAGCATAACAAATTTTATATCTTAAAAATAGACATACTATAATTAAACTGCTTACTAAAGCTTATATTTAAAACTTACAAAAGTTTCGAGAAGTTTATTTGATAAAACAGGAGATAAAACTAATGTAGATGTATACTTTCACAAAATTTCACTTTTTCGCATTAGACACTTAAATTGACTGCTACGAGCTACTTAACCATCCTTCTCACACTACTATTAGTAGCATTCCTTGCGAAAGTTGACATGTCAACATTGCATCAATGTTGTTGTAACAAGATTGCATGACAACATTTGCCACGACAAAAGCAACATTATGACAACATTTGCTGACAAATCCAAAGCCAATGCAACAAGCCATGCAAGCATTTGCCAAGCAATCGCATGCAAATGCAATGGTGGTATGCAGCTTATTCTGATGAATTTCGGTGCAAAAAGGTCGGCGGGCAAACTTCTGGCGGGCAAACTTCGGCGGGCAAACTTTGGCGGGCAAACGTCGGCGGGCAAATGTCGGCGGGCAAATGTCGGCGGGCAAATGTCGGTGGGCAAACTTCGGCGGGCAAACGTCATGCTCCCGATAGCGACTCGATATTTGGTCAGTATCTGCGCCTGTATTATTCGGTGGTTAAAAAGGATGATGGAACCGCGTACAGTTGCAGTTCGCTGGTATGCATGCGCACAGGAATCCACCGGTACTTGAAGAATTTACGAGGATTGGATATCATCGGTAATGTTGAATTTAGCGCTTTCGAGAAGACTTTCAAGCCTGCTCTTGTACTCGCTGAAGAAACCAGCTTCAGCGATGGATGGTGACGGTGGGTATCGAGCATTAGAGCCTGAAGATTTGGCGTTGTTGGCTTGTTGCATGCGTATTTTGACCGTAGCTCGCCACAGAAACTGCAACAGGAAGTCTTCTTTCTCCTTGAGCTCGCACTTTGCCTTTCGTGGACGTGAATGGATTCGAGGGCTTGAGAAAAAAGATGTCATTCTGCGGGAATCTACTGGAGGTATGACGTGCGTTGACTTATCGAAGGAAAAAAAAGAAAAGTGTGTGTCCGCCGAGGGTCTACGACGTTTGCCTGCGGGACGTTTGCCAGCCGACGTTTGCCTGCGGGACGTTTGCCAGCCGACATTTGCCAGCCGACGTTTGCCAGCCGACGTTTGCCAGCGGGACGTTTGCCAGCCGAAGTTTGCCTGCCGGACGTTTGCCTGCGGGACGTTTGCCAGCCGACGTTTGCCAGCCGACGTTTGCCAGCCGACATTTGCCAGCCGACATTTGCCAGCCGACATTTGCCAGCCGACGTTTGCCAGCGGGACGTTTGCCAGTCGGACGTTTGCCAGCCGACATTTGCCAGCCGACGTTTGCCTGCCGGACGTTTGCCAGCCGACGTTTGCCAGCCGACGTTTGCCTGCCGGAAGTTTGCCAGCCAAAATTTGCTAGCCAATATAAAGCCAGTCAGTGAAAAATTTGATACTGAAACATTCGCAGTTTAGCGGTTTGACAAAAACCTTTTTTTACTCCAACTTTTTGACGGTTATTCGCATATATACAAGTTTGAAAGCAAAATCTATAAATTATGCAATTTATATAGATTTACATCTAATATCCAGTTTAACAACGATTTTCTTTGAATGTGAAAATATTGTTTACTTTTGACAATTGTGTATCGTTTTTCCCAGTTTGAGATGTTTGATTTTTGATGTGCGAAAGAAGACGCGCAGATAACAACGGGAATCTCCAGCGATTAAGTTATGAGGCTAACAAAAAGAGCTGCTGAGCGGTAATTCTGGCTCATATATTTCTCAGTTCATTGGGAGATCTAAAAGTAAGCAAATTGATTCCAATGCTGTTGTATTACTACTCAAGTAAGCAAGGAAACCGCGATCTCAACGTACATGTGTAGACGAGTCGAATGCGGTACGTTTTTATAGTAAGCTATATAGCTGAATAGCCAGACAAGCCGCCAGTAGCAAGCTAGTAGAATAGCAAGCGCTAGACACTACGTATGCAAAGCTTAGTCATGCCAAGGACTACTAAAGTAGAAGTACGCAGCACTCGAAATCTATGAAAAATGTTTTGAAGGCCATAGGGAGATAGGAAGTTTTCATCTTTTCAGCACAACAATTGTTATTGCTTTCATACGAGGCAAACCCAATGTTCATTTTTTGATATGTTGTTCCAAAATCGTTGTTAAACTAGATATTAGACGTTAGACTGATGAACTGCATAATTTATATATTTTGCTTTCAAACTTGTAAAAATGCGAATAACCGTCAAAAAGTTGGAGTAAAAACGGTTTTTGTCAAACCGCTAAACTGCGAATGTTTCAGTATCAAATTTTTCACTGACTGGCTTTATATTGGCTAGCAAATTTTGGCTGGCAAACTTCCGGCAGGCAAACGTCGGCTGGCAAACGTCGGCTGGCAAACGTCCGGCAGGCAAACGTCCGGCAGGCAAACGTCGGCTGGCAAACGTCCGGCAGGCAAACGTCCGGCAGGCAAACTTCGGCTGGCAAACGTTCCGCTGGCAAACGTCGGCTGGCAAACGTCGGCTGGCAAATGTCGGCTGGCAAACGTCCCGCAGGCAAACGTCGGCTGGCAAACGTCCCGCTGGCAAACGTCGGCTGGCAAACGTCGGCTGGCAAATGTCGGCTGGCAAACGTCCCGCAGGCAAACGTCGGCTGGCAAACGTCCGGCAGGCAAACTTCGGCTGGCAAACGTCCCACTGGCAAACGTCGGCTGGCAAACGTCGGCTGGCAAATGTCGGCTGGCAAACGTCCCGCAGGCAAACGTCGGCTGGCAAACGTCCGGCAGGCAAACTTCGGCTGGCAAACGTCCCACTGGCAAACGTCGGCTGGCAAACGTCGGCTGGCAAATGTCGGCTGGCAAACGTCCCGCAGGCAAACGTCGGCTGGCAAACGTCCCGCAGGCAAACGTCGCTATCCCGTCCGCCGATGCCCCTCGGTCCAATCGGGAAATTGGGATTTTTTCCTGTGCAAGACAAGTCTGTGTGCCCATGCAGTTGAAGCGATCAAACTGTATCTTTCGAAGCTTCCATCTAAGAATAGCTGTATGTTTCCTAGGCCTGCCATTAAGTGGCAGAATGGAGCATGGTATTGCCCAAAGGACACATTGTTGGGCAAGAACTCATTGTCCAACAATATGAAGACGATCTCGAAAGCGGCCAGGCTCTCGCGGGACTACACTAACCATTCGATCCGCGCAACAACCATAACAAGCCTGGCGTCTGCTGGATTCAGTGCCGAAGCGATTCAAACCGTCTCCGGACACAAAAAGGTGGATAGTGTTGTCCGTTATATAAAGCGGACAACGGTGGCCCAGAAGCGAGCATTGTCTTCAGCAATCACAGATAGTCTACATGCCTCTACGTCGAGCGTGGCCAGTCATCAAGCACAAGAGTCAGTTGCGCTGTGCGAACAGTCATCTAGCGTTCCAACTGCCGTCACAAGTATTGGCCAGCCTGATAAATCCGGCCCGACGATCGTCTTGGAGAAAAAACGGGGCTAAATGTTACGTTTATATGTGAGTGCGAAAAGGTCGCTTTGCAAAAGTTGAGTTTGGTTCTGGACTCTAACTGCTTTGTTTGACTTTGTTTGTTTTTTGTTTATTTGGTTGAAATACATGAAATGGAAATAATCCATTATCGGCCCGACTTTTCGGGCCAAAATGAAATCGTCTATGGCAATAATCGAATATCAGCCCGCCCGATAGCCACGTAGTCAAAGTTGTTAGTACATTAGATCAAGATAAATCGAACAAACAAGTGTCAGCAAGAAAACGATACAAAACGGAGTGCGAGAACGTAAAGGTAATGTTTTGTTTCACGTCGTAAAAAATTATTGTCTAAATTATTGCAAATGCAGGTACTTTTTGTGGTGACTGCGTTTAGCTTTCTGTGCAGAGTGGGGGATGGGGGGCTGTCTCTCTCTCTCTCTCTCTCTCTCTCTCTCTCTCTCTCTCTCTCTCTCTCGGATTGTACTCGCGCATGTGCGTACTCTGGAGCGCGAACACGCCAGAGGTAGCGGCTGATTGGTCAGCCTAGTCAGGCTGGAAAATAAACTGGTATGTATTGAGAGAGCTAGGCTTGGCCGGCTCTAATTTTTCTCTCTGCAAGCCAAACAGACTTTGTTACAGTGGCGACGAGGATGGGAGTGAACTGAAAATTTACACAGGCTTTTTTGTATGTCGGTCTCTGTCGGCATCATGGAGAAGTTGTCATAGATGTCAATCGATCTCGGGTTTTATCGATAACTTTCAAAGAGAGTCAAGGATGCTATATAGCTCACAAAATTCTTGGTTTGAAACCAGATTCTACAGTCTCTTGTATATTTTATAGCAATTTGATAAAAACAAATATGTATCAGCGTATATTGCATGTTTTTTAGTCAGCAATAAAGACTTTTACAGAAGCGTAGCTAGCATAGCATCCGACAATCTGAGGATGAAAAACTTACTGAAAAATATGCTCAGTGAGTTTCTTTTTCCCAACTTTTTTCCAGCATACAGTTTGTTTTTTTATATTTAATAGCCATCACGTCAAGCTCTTGTCGGCATCATTTTGGATGCTTGTATTGATTTCATACAGTGTTTGCTATAAAACATTTTTCCAAGTCCGAGTATCCCATGCTGGGTCTGTCTTCAAGCAGTTACCTGTTCACCTTTGACTATACGTACATTTTCGCAACATTTTTTCTGGCCAACAGAGGCTCTTCAGACGAATAGATGAGCCGAAAGTTGTGCCTCGTGACCAGTTCGGCGTCTCTGACGGGCAGTCTGCGTTGGAATCGCAGCAGCGTTTCGCTGGTCAGACAGGCAGCCTCGAGCCACAGGCTCGGCTTCAGCTGATTCAGCACCGAAGTCTGCCGGCTCCAGGACGGGTGCGAGTTGAACTCAAGCAAGTAGACTCGAAGCTGTTCGTCAACCAGAAAATCGACGCCCATAATGCGGAAGCTGTTGCTGAGTGAACTGGTGCGGTCGTCCAATTTGGGCCGAAACACGGCCGACACGTAGCCCAGAATGGCGCCAACTTTCGGGTAGAGCTCGTCTCTGGCCCAGTCCTGTGCGAGCAATTGTTTTGAGTTGGAGGCACACTGAAGGCAAAGAGAAGGGGTGCCGTAACCTAAGTGGTCTGGCGCGGCGCTCTGATGTGCCAGCGGCCCAGGCTCGATTCCAAGTGCAGTTGCATTAATTTGGAGCTAAATTGGAATCTCGGCTTGGCTCTGCTTGTAAAAATTAACGACCTTGAGGGCAAGCCCCAAGGCACAATGAAGTGTACATGCCTAACGATAAATAAAACTAGGGCCGCTGTGCACTCCTGTGTGAGTGTGTGCCTGTGCGTATGACTGCGTACGTATCCGTGCGCTTGTTCAGGGGATTGGGAGTCGGCGGAATAGGCAGTAATGCCTCTCGCCGGTTGTGTGACAATGTCGCTTAAAGTCTCTAATAAAAAATTAAAAAGAAGGTTAAGGGAGCAGCACAGGTTCAAGGAGCGGAGGGGTTAAAAATAGTAAAAATGCCTGGCAGTGGCTTCGCAAACTCATGATAGCCGCTATCCCACTCCCTCACCTTCCGCGGCAGCCGATGCCTTCTGTTTAAATATTCATTGAGCTCGTCGGGATACCAAGTGGTGACCTCCTTCAGCTGGCCGAAATCGGGCGTGTGCTTGGCCTGAACGCTCTGGTTGGTGAGGTGAACTGCCAAGTCCGGGTGGTCTGGGTTGTACGGCGCGGTGCACAGGCGGAGAAAACCCGGATGAAGAAAGGTGAAGTAGCCGGTGCTGAAGAGACAAATGACAACGGTAGGTTATTTTGTGACAAACAGAACCGGCGAAACAGCAGAACTGTTACAACAACAAAGCCATCAAAGTAACAACAGAACCGTCACACAACAACAGAACCGTCACACAACAACAGAACCGTCACAAAACAACAGAACCGTCACACAACAACAGAACCGTCACACAGCAACAGAGCCGTCACACAACAACAGAACCATCACACAACAACAGACCCGTTACAAAACCAACACAACAAATTCAGTTCTGACCTCATTTTCGAGCCTTTGACAGTGTACCGCCTTGCATTGACCACCAGCAGGTAAACTCGCAGATCAAACTTTCGTTTGTCAACAAGCAGAGGCCGCTCAATGTAGCGCTGCAAGATTACCTGGGAGCGATTCATCTCCAGAAATTGACTGCTGCGCAGAAAGTCCAGCAAATCCCCTTGCACGCAATCGGGACGGATTCGAACCAACTGCTGCTGATGGCCCATGCGGCCGCTGCAGTGAGTTTCGGCTCTTGTGAGCTTGAGTAGCAAGCAGACAGACAGCAGTATAAATCATAAATAAATCAAATGGCATTCAAAAATGCAACATACCAGGCTGGCTTCGCAAGATAAACCCCAGACTGTTCGACTAAAATGCAAATAAGAAGTTTAAAAAACTTACAAATTAATTATGCTTAATTCACTAATGAGCGCCAATTAGCATATATTATGTCAGAAGCATTTACCGAGCACCTGTTCAAGCTGACAATTGTTCAAATTTATGGTCGGCGGCGTGAATTCCAGATGCGTGAACTCACGGCCTGAACCGGTTAGGTAAATTCGAGCGCTGGTTCGCATTCGCTTCTCCGATTGCCTCATCGATTTAATCAGCTCCCATTTGTTGCACAGGAAGTACATGCGATGCACATAGGGCCGAATCACTAGAAATTCTGGGCCGCCTGCCGGTCAGGGTGCAAGCAGATTGAGTTAACAAGCTTTAGCCTTGCAGGGAAGTTAATTTAGCGTCGATAGCATGATTACTACACAATTTATATTCGCATTATAAAGTATCAGCACAATACTTATCAACGGTGGCAAATCCCTACTTTGAACTCTTACAATACTGAGCTACACTACCAAAACAGCTTGTTACAACTCCTCCAAACAGGGGGAATTTCACATTCCTTGTTGCTCAATGACGCGACACATCCGAGTTCGCGATTAACCACGCCTTAAGTTTATCTATGAGCAATTAAACACTGTATGGAAACTGTACGGTCCTCACTCAGCGACAAGCCGAACTTGGCAGAGGTCAGGCACAGCATGTTCAACCGGCCCGTGCCCGTCATCCGGGCCAGAGCGAAGTCGTCCGAGTCCGTCTGCTGCTCCTCGTCGAAGCGGACGAAGCCCAGCGCGTCGAACACTTTGGACAGGCTGCGGGCAAGGCGCACCTTCTGACTGAACTTGCGATTTATCAGGGCTCATTATCGGGGTAGAATTACGTGATTTGCAGATTTGCTTTTACGCTACTGTTAGTAGTTTCAGTCTAGAGAAAGAAAGTCAAACCAGTAGTTAGGTTACCCGCTTAAAACGTAACCGTGAAAAGAATTTCTAGAGTCCTAGCAAACAACTCACTAGTGACTACTCTAGCGATTCTGATACGACTCCTATGACTTTTTAACCACTCAAACGAATGTAATGTGACGGCGAGGCGACTGTTGAGTCGTGAGCGCATCAGGTAAGTTGTAGAAATGTAAAACAGTCGCGAAAAAGTCGTCTAAGAGTCTTCGTGTTGGCGCTTAACTTCTACTAACGCAAGTAGACTAAACAGGGTTTATAAATTCAAAATGCGAGTCTACGAAGTAGTGCATAACGTGACGCAGATGCGCTTAGACGCACCTCATTGATTTTACAGCGATTCTAATAAAAAACAATAATAATAACTGATTAAACCTGCTCTAGTGGGCAGATATGCATGCAACCGACAGCTCAGCCGCAGCTATTGCGCGGCGCATCTGAAGGCTGCGTACGGCTGTTCAGTCCAAGGACTGGGGGGTCGCCGCACACATCCTCAATTACCCCAGCTAATGCTGGCACCCACTTTACAGCTGGGTGAACTGAAGCAATGCAGAGTTGAGTGTCTTGCTTGATTGGACACAGATTGTTCCTCGTAGGTCGAGAATCGAACCCCCAACATTTCAGTCACGAGTCCGACGCTCTACCCACTAGGTCTTAGAGTCGTTTCAGAGTCGCAGACAATAAAACTCCTTAAATTTACTCTTAGGCGATTCTTTGACGACTTTTTGGCGACTTTTACCGTGACATCTCGTCATTTGAGAGTCGTATAGAGTCACTTCTTTCAAGTTTTACCTGTGTTACCTGCATTGACTCTGAAACAATTATGGGGTGACCCAAGTGATTCTGGGACGCTTCTTGGGCTTGGTACCGTTGTCATCGGACCAAGGGTTTCTAGGAGTGTACAAAAGTAGAAAGCAGATGGACTTTTCCGTTTGCAAACAGCAAACAGCAAGCTTGGTATGAGGTGTCTATCAGGTACTTAAAAATAACCAGTTGGGTCCCAAAACGGAAGTTTTTCAAGAAGTTCAGAAGTTCTCCTTCAGAAACCAACAATTATTAGCTGCATGAGCTACTCACAGAGCCGGACTGACTCCGGCATGGAGAATTCCAGGCCGCCTACTCTGTAGACTGAAGCCAGCGAAGTCAGTTCCGTAGTTCCGCTTGAAGAGGTCGCTTTTAGCTAGCAGGTCGTACCTGCCGAACAGAATCGTCTGCTGCGAAGCTGGCGGCATCCTCGTTGGGGCCTCGTTGACTTGCTGAGCAAATTGTCCTTTTTATTCAATGCCTATCAGCTTTATCTGGTGCTTTAAATATCGGCAAAATCGGTTCATCTTCGAACATCAACTTGCTGTCTATGGTAAATTGGAGTACTGCTCTTGTTTTTATAGCTGATTGCATGGCAACCCGGACAATGGTTATGAAATCATAGAATGGATTGCTAATCTAGCCCACAAGGATGCAGGAATAGAATGGATTGCTAATCTAGCCCACAAGGATGCAGGAATAGAATGGATTGCTAATCTAGCCCACAAGGATGCAGGAATAGAATGGATTGCTAATCTAGCCCACAAGGATGCAGGAATAGAATGGATTGCTAATCTAGCCCACAAGGATGCAGGAATAGAATGGATTGCTAATCTAGCCCACAATGATGCAGGAATAGAATGGATTGCTAATCTAACCCATACGAATTCAATGAAAGTAAAGTAAATGAAGCAAAAGGAGGCTTTCGACAATTGCTTTGCAAAGATAAAGCAGCTCAACAATTTTGAATTTCGCAGTTTCATTTTCAAATTAAACATTGTCTTACGAGTATTCAGCGTTCCAGCGAGGACAGCTCGTTTGTTTCTGCCCTAGGACGAATTCGCAAGCTACTATTAGTAGGAAAGTGGAAAATTTAAATGAGATTCCGCAGAGTTAAGAAATATTGCGACCTCTGGGTACAGTAAACACCGTTATAAAGTATAACATCAATAAAGACTGTGCTTGGCTCTCTACTAAGACTAATAGCGCAATAAATATGTGCGAGAAAGTCGAGAAAATATCTAAAATCATTGCGTGCAATTTCAAACTGAAAAAAGCAGAAACTCATTGTGCTTGCCGACTTGCGGTCAAAGTTAGTTGAACAGCATAGGGTTTTCAATGAATCAATATTAGTCTCTGCTGGCAGGTCATCTGAGGTCACATTGGTTTGTCCAGAGCGTCCAAATAGTTTTCGTCGATGAGCTTCGGAATCAGCAGGTGCCTGAATTTGCGAATTAATGAGTGGCAGTCTTGAAGTCTTTGTTTTTCTTTGTTTTGTTCTTTGAAATCTTTGAAGTCTTTGAAGTCTGAAGGTTCTTTGAAGTCTTTGTTTTGTTTTTGGCTAAAGAAAAATCTCTACCCCACTCCGTGCACCTGCAATGTACATTGAAGACAAATCTCTACCCCCACTCCGTGCACCTGCAATGTACATTGAAGACAAATCTCTACCCCCACTCCGTGCCCCTGCAATGTACATTGAAGACAAATCTCTACCCCCACTCCGTGCCCCTGCAATGTACATTGAAGACAAAACTCTACCCCCACTGCGTGCCCCTGCAATCTACATTAGAGAATTGGAGACAAATTTCTATCCCTCTCCTTGCCCCTGCAATGTACATTGAAGACAAATCTCTACCCCACTCCGTGCACCTGCAATGTACATTAAAGACAAATCTCTACCCCCACTCCGTGCACCTGCAATGTACATTGAAGACAAATCTCTACCCTCACTCCGTGCACCTGCAATGTACATTAAAGACAAATCTCTACCCCACTCCGTGCACCTGCAATGTACATTAAAGACAAATCTCTACCCCCACTCCGTGCACCTGCAATGTACATTGAAGACAAATCTCTACCCCCACTCCGTGCCCCTGCAATCTACATTAGAGAATTGGAGACAAATTTCTATCCCTCTCCTTGCCCCTGCAATGTACATTGAAGATAAATCTCTACCCCACTCCGTGCCCTGCAATGTACATTAAAAACAAAATCCTACCCCTGTAATACAAACAGTGACGGTCCCTGACGCTAATCTTCTCATACTAAATTGCCCCTACCTGATCGGCATCTGCAGCCCCAGCAGCACTGGGAACACCATCTTGGCGTAGGCGATCCCGCTGAAGCCCACAGCGCACAGGGCGGCCAACTGCAGCAGCTGCAACAGCGTGAAGATGTGCACCTTGCGCTGCGGCACCCGACGCAGGAAGTGCGATGGCGGATAGGCAGCCTGGCATTGGTAAACAAATTTATAGAAAGCCAAAGTTGCAGGAATGCAAAGTGCGAAAAATTATTGTCAAGCCAGACCTGCTCAGTGAACAGCAGTAGAATTCTCTCGAACAGCTGATTGCCCATGACGGAGGTGATGGCCATGCAGACAAACAAGCCGTTCAGCACGGGCACGGGAATGTAGCTGAGCGGGCTGGGGCACATCAGCAGCGACAGGCCCACCAGACAGTTTGCCAGGATGCCCGTGATGCGAGTCTCTCGGACGCGAACGACCCTGGGTTGAATGTTTGAATAAATTTGGTTTCAATTTTCTCAACTGGAATTGACTTTACAAACTCAGCTCCCAGTCTGGCGCTTGTGTTCACTTTATTCTGCATTGGGTGCACGATAGTTTGACTGAATTAGGGTTTAGTGGAGGGATTAAGTTAGGTTTGGGTTGGGGGGTACCTTTTAACTTGGGGTATAGTTTAGATTAAGGTTATGGTTTAGGTTAGGGTTATGGTTTAGGCTAGGGTTATGGTTTAGGTTAGGGTTATGGTTTAGGCTAGGGTTATGGTTTAGGTTAGGGTTATGGTTTAGGTTAGGGTTAGGGTTTAGGATTTATGGTTTAGGATTTATGGTTTAGGTTAGGGTTATGGTTTAGTTTAGGATTTATGGTTTAGGTTAGGGTTATGGTTTAGGTTAGGGTTAGGGTTTAGGATTTATGGTTTAGGATTTATGGTTTAGGTTAGGGTTATGGTTTAGTTTAGGATTGATAGATAATATTTTTCAATACTATTTATCAACTGGCTGCACAGCTGCATGAATACCTGCAGCAGCTCAGTCTGCAATTAGCCGGTCGAAACGTAAGAAGAAATTTCTGAGCAGCTCAGATGACCCGTTTCGCTACTTTTCCGCACCTGCAGATTAGCCAGCTCATCAGTAGGCTGCGGAGTCTCAGTGTTCCAGGGTATCATTATTTTCAGAGGCTGCTTATCTATCCAAATTAATGCCCTGTTTCCTGATCGTAGGCCCCATTTCTGAGAGCCCCCCCCCTCGGCTCACGTCTGCTGCACGTGCTGCCCGAGATCGATTCGCTCCTCCAGATCCGCCAGCGCCTTCACGTGCAGCGGCGAGTGCGGCAGAGCGCCATGGATCCAAGGGAGGCCCACGCAGGACAGGCAGCCGTTGATCAGAGCCACGACTAGCAGGTCCAGGTGGTAGGCTGAGCCCTTCTTCAGCCTGCGGGCCGATTGAATCTTTAAAGACAGACAGACAGACAGACAGACAGACAGACAGACAGACAGACAGACAGACAGACAGACAGACAGACAGACAGACAGACAGACAGACAGACAGACAGACAGACAGACAGACAGACAGACAGACAGACAGACAGACAGACAGACAGACAGACAGACAGACAGACAGACAGACAGACAGACAGACAGACAGACAGACAGACAGACAGACAGACAGACAGACAGACAGACAGACAGACACACAGACAGACAGACAGACAGACAGACAGACAGACAGACAGACAGACAGACAGACAGACAGACAGACAGACAGACAGACAGACAGACAGACAGACAGACAGACAGACAGACAGACAGACAGACAGACAGACAGACAGACAGACAGACAGACAGACAGACAGACAGACAGACAGACACACAGACAGACAGACAGACACACAGACAGACAGACAGACACACAGACAGACAGACAGACAGACACACAGACAGACAGACAGACAGACAGACAGACAGACAGACAGACAGACACACAGACAGACAGACAGACAGACAGACACACAGACAGACAGACAGACAGACAGACAGACAGACAGACAGACAAACAGACAGACAGCCTGGCTCACTTGTTGGTGGGGCAGTTCACCATGGCCGAGCTGATATTCTGGTCCATGAAGAACAGCATTGAAAGCGGCAGGGCGAGGACGAAGGCCCCCAGAATGGCGGCCGCCGGCAGTGGGGTGGCGATGGTGAACTGAAGTCGGATAATCGACTTGCACTCGAATTTTTGCACTGCAGAATTTCAATGGAATTTTCGTGGTTATTTGAAACTCGAATCTTAAAACAAGTAAGTGGAATTCCCCTAAATTTTTGACAGTAGGATTTAAGTGCGCGTGTACCAATCGGTGAAAGGTGCCTGCAGTACTTTTGAAGAGTCGTCACCAGTGCTGCCTGAATAGGTTTTGACATCTAGATAGAAAAAAGTCAAGAAATGCAAATTAGCTCAGGCCTACAGAGGGAGTCTCATAGCAGCACTGATTCCTGCTAATCTTAAAATGCTAATTTCCGATCTTTGTTTTAAACATTTCTTTCTTGTTACTCTTTCGTAGCTAGCAGTTACTGTTCTGTGTGGTAACTGGGAAGTCGTAATGCCTGATAATGCCTTTATGTAATTCTAATATAGTAAAAATAAATAATAATTGATTACACCTGCCCTAATGGCCAGATGTGCAGCCGACAGCTCAGCCGCAGCTATTGCGTACGGCTGTTCAGTCCAAGGACTGGGGGGGTCGCCACACATCATCAATTATCCCAGCTAATGCGGTCACCCATTTTACAGCTGGGTGAACTGAAGCAATACAGAGTTAAGTGTCTTGCTCAAGGACACAAATTGTTCCTCGTGGGTCCAGAATCGAACCCCCGACCTTTCAGTAGTGTCAAATCTAATATACATGTATACTAAAGCAATGAAATTCTCATAGTGCAGGAGAATGTGTCTTTGCAGGTGTGCTTGAATTGCTCATAATGCTTATTTGAATTTGCTTACGTCCAATATGTTTGAGTAAGAACACGTGCCTGTCCCTAAGATGCTTGAATCTTTAAAATATTTGTGTGCACATCCCACATTAAAATTCGATCTCTATCAGCAGTAGTGCAAGATCTGAAGACGCCTAATCCTTCCGGGAGCAAAAATAGGTTCGGGAAAGCACAGCTACTTCGGGCAAAAACTTTGCCACTCAAAAGTTCAAGTGGCAAAGGGCAGCGGGAGAAATACTGAAATCTGCGGAAACTCAACACGGAACTCACGGCTAACATCGCTGAACAGGTAGCTGCCGCAGAAGGACATCACCAGCACGGCCACCGGCAGGGAAAAGTCCGCCATCAGCTCCCGCTTCGCGCGGTTCAAGTAGGGCCTGAAATTGAGCAGTTGAGCTTGTTGATGACGCTGGCTTTGCCTTGTTGAGGAGGCTGCAGGCTATGGGCCAAGGTGTTGACTAACAGATCAGGTACTCATCTGCAAGGGAAACTGCCCTTAGAGTGCATGCAGTAGCACAAATCCAATCACCAACTCCCACGGCATGTGCTCAGGAGTGAGCGGAATGGGAAGAATTGCCGCCAGCGCTGGTTTTTGCCCGCAACAAAACAAGATCTCAGAAACTGGCAGAAGTTCTCTCACGTCTTGGTGAAGTTGAGCAGGTACATGGCCAGGAACACGGTTCCCGCGCACAGCATCAGAAACAGGATGCTGATGTCACGCCTGCAGCTGGGGGCGGCCGGATCTGGCGTTGAGGCATTGCTGCTATCGATAAGAGGCGCTATGAGCGGAGCGTCCGACAAGTTGGCAATGCTTGCGGCGTCAGTGGCGTTGGCGACGGGCTTTGTGCAGGAGTAGTTCTCGTAGAACACTGCGGATAGGAAATAAGTAGTTCCTTATGTACTCGCTGTGTCTAAAGCTTGAGCAATAATATAAAAGCAGGTAATAGTTGCCCTTCCAGTTGGACTCCATGCACTGTGAGACACCCTGAAATTCGGATTGGGATTCCACATCGTGACTCCAAGACCTTCAGGTTATTGGGACTCCACATTGTGACTCCAAGACCTTCAGGTTATTGGGACTCCACATCGTGACTCCAAGACCTTCAGGTTATTGGGACTCCACATCGTGACTCCAGGACCTTCTATTTGGAATCCCAAATCTTTTTGGAAACCTAGCCTCGATTACCTCCACGGGTTGAAATCCCACACTAAGACTAGTACTAGGTAAAAGGGAAACGTAGATTTGGGAAAATCTGCTTCTGTCTTTGCGCGTAGATTAGAGCGCCAGCTTGTACTCGTAATAATCCGACCAGCTGAGGGAACAGTGCAGAGGTCACTGCTCGGTGTGTGAGCTGTTGCTGTAGCGAACCACCGATCCGATTTTTCATCTGTTTGGCATCGGAGCTGCCGGAAATTTCGCTTGAGCCGAGGAGGAGAGGCGAGAGGGAAGAGAGGAGCAACAGAGCAGCGAGCCCCAATTGTAGCGTGCAACTCAGATCGATTTACAGAGTGGCGAGTGGGGCGGAGGCGAGGGCATATTGATACGGAGCCTGTTGACTGCTACTTCCTTGCAGCAGAATCCTTTGTTGTTGCACACTGGCGGCGCGGCGCGACTTCGGAACTAAGAGGCGCAAGTGGATATCGAAAACTGAGAAAGAAACTGATGAAGATCTTGGAGACTGGGGGAAGTGAAGGACAATGGGATATGTGTGAGAGGCTTTTATAGGTGTCAGAGATGAAACAAAACGAGAACTGCTTTTTGGAGAGTAATCCACATATAATTGAATAATTTCTGTGGAAGAGCTTGAAGCACCCTGGCGCAACGCCTTTGACGACATCGTCCCACAACCAGCGCTGAGGCATCTCTGTCCATTCCGCTGACTACTAACAAGCACTCATACAACCGCTCATGCAGCGGCCCTAACTTTCTAGTCGTCAAGCATGTACACTCTCTGTGCCTTCTGGGCTGGCCCTCACGGTGTGTGAATCGTACGACAACACCCTGGCTAATTCGCGCGAGAGTCGGACGCGTTTACCGCAGAGCTGCTCCGCCCCATCGCTCACCATAGTAGACGCTTTTGTACGCCTCAACCATGAAGGCGATCGAAATGAACAGAGCGAAGATCTCCTCTGTGCTGCGGGTGGACCAGCGCATCAGCTTGGCCATGTCCACAGTGGCGTACAGCAGCAGCAGCAGTGCGTTGAAGACTCCAACCCAACCGAATAGGGCAAAGAAGTCCAGGCCGTGCGCCTCGCTCACCTCGTAGATGACTGTGACAACGAGTTGGTTGGGCGGTCTGACAGATTATTGGCATTTTCTACCTCGCTTGGTAAGCATCAGCTGTCTTTCCCTAGCCTTTGCACTTATCAATTAGTCCTTATACCCCAGCTGGCACCCACCCCATTGCACTGGCTTCTCTCCTTCCCTACCCCTGCTGGCACCCACCCCATTGCACATGGCCTCTCTCCTTTCCTACCCCTGCTGGCACCCACCCCATTGCACATGGCCTCTCTCCTTTCCTACCCCTGCTGGCACCCACCCCATTGCACATGGCCTCTCTCCTTTCCTACCCCTGCTGGCGCCCACCCCATTGCACATGGCCTCTCTCCTTTCCTACCCCAGCTGGCACCCACCCCATTGCACTGGCTTCTCTTCTTCCCTACCCCTGCTGGCACCCACCCCATTGCACTGGCTTCTCTCCTTCCCTACCCCTACTGGCACCCACCCCATTGCACTGGCCTCTCTCCTTCCCTACCCCTGCTGGCACCCACCCCATTGCACATGGCCTCTCTCCTTCCCTACCCCTGCTGGCACCCACCCGATTGCACTGGCCTCTCTCCTTCCCAACCCTGCTGGCACCCACCCCATCGCACTGTCCTCTCTCCTTTCCTACCCCTGCTGGCACCCACTCCATCGCACTGTCCTCTCTCCTTCCCTACCCCACCCCATGGGATGAAGGAAGATAGTATTCTCCTTTCTCACATTGCACGCGAATTGAACAGCTATGTTCTCACTCACTTCTTGTATAGAGAGCCAGGGGAGCTGTAGTCAACATCACGATCAGCGGCTGTCCCCCAATCAGAGCGAACACGACGCCACCAACGCCCTGCGACAGAACGACGCGTTCGACACCTGCGAATTTCCGGTCGGCTTGCAGTTTGTCACATGGAGTCTATGGAGTAAAGCAAATGACTGACTCTTAGCACTGTGACTTGGTGACTACTCACTGATTTTTCCATCGGTTTGTTTGTGGTTGAGCACACCGAAGGCGATGCAGGGCAACAGGCAAGCAAAGTACAGAAAGATGACAGTCGATAGCACCTTTGTCAAGGTCTTCGGTCCACGGAAGCCTTGAGGAATAACCAATTTGGGATAGAATGTTGGAGTTTGGGAGCATGTTCTGTGCTCGTTTAAAAATCAAAGCCACAGTCTTACCATCGACAAAATCGGATGGGTAGTGACGCAGCCTCCTCTTGATGTCAGCTTTGATGCCGTTGCACAGAAGCCAGCTGTTTTCCTAGAAAAATGATTGAGTAACCCAATGCTAAGTTTATTTGAAGGCTAATTACTTTTTACATTGGCACTGAAAACATTAACATGAGAGAGACACTTGCATAACTGAAGGCCTGCGTCATGAAGTCCTTGGTGCGCAGACTCTTTCGCCTGTAGATTCTCTGCTCCTCGCCAAGATCCTGGGCGTGGCTCTGCATCATCGACTTGAACTCGTCCTCGGATTCCGCCAGCATCAGTCGCTGACGAAAGTCCGCGTCAGCCAAGATTGTGGCGAAGGTGCGGCCGATCTCGATGTCGCTCTTGGTGCCCTTCTGCTCGGGGCGGTGGGCGGGCAGGGGGTCGCGTTTGTTGCTAACTGGCTAGAATCAAAGAGCTACAGTACTGTTACAGCGACGCACTGAGATACAGTAGGCTATAAGAGGACTTAGGAACTGTCCAAACATGTAGTCTTCTGAGAAACACCAGCAAAAAGGTCTCTGAAACGACTCATAATATCGATATATAATAGCCTATTCAGCTGACTCCTGAGCAGATGCAAGCGCGCAATACTGTACGCAGGCACTGCACTCATACAGCCGCTCACACGGAGGTTTCAAGGTGGCTGCTTGAGTCTATTTCTGATCGAGGTCTCCAGAGGTCCCAGGGTTAAGAGGAATATAGAGGGGATGTCGTGAGTGATGGAGAGGGACAGAGGCAGGCATATCGTGCATCCCAGTCGAACCTCTTTAGTCGGCGTCACCACCAGCAGGATGAAATGCACGCCCTCGGACGAGCGGCCCAAGTTGACGGGGCTGCTGAGCCGCGCGATTGCGACGTGTCGCTTGTTGACGCCGCTCAGCGAGCACCTGGACAGAGGCGATGTATCAGGCAGTGGTTGAAGCGGGCACTCTGTGGTCTAGACATGCGGGACACAGATATTTCAATTACTCACATCGTGCATAGCCAGCTATTGTCCGTGATTAGGCCTTCACTGTCGATCACTGAAATACTCTTGATGGTCTTGGCCAGTCGCTGATCTGAACAAGGATAAATTCAAGGGATTTGTCACGTTGCTTCAATCAAAGTCAGCTGAATAAAATCGCGCGTTTTTGCTACTCAAGTAATCTTTGCTTGGTAGTTACGCTCGTAGATATGAGAGGTAGAGTAACGCTCCTTAGCCCTAACCCTAACCCTAACCCTAACCCTAACCCTAACCCTAACTCCAACTCTAACATTATTCAGAACCCTACAGTCATTGCTGAAGCCCCTGTGTCGGTAAAACCTCTCTCTCTCTCTCTCTCTCTCTCTCTCTCTCTCTCTCTCTCTCTCTCTCTCTCTCTCTCTCTCTCTCTCTCTCTCTCTCTCTCTCTCTCTCTCTCTCTCTCTCTGGCCCCTGCTTAGGCCGAGTCAAGAAATGGCTTCTTTAGCTGCAATGATCTATTTGTGTGCAGATAGAGATATCGCGAATCAAGCACAAAGTACAACGATAGCGAACTCGTTCTCAAAGCGAGCTTTTATTAATCATATTTCAGCCAGAGAGGGGTAGAGAGAGTAAGAGAGAGCGGGGCGGCCAGAAGGGCTTGTGGATCGCAGAGCTTCCATTGCAGCTTGCCTTCGCCTTGGAAGAAGAAGCGACTACAGCGGCAGGCTCTGATGGGGCGTACAGCAGCCTCCTAGAAGATTTGCCGAATAGAGTGTGAGCTTTGCTTGATAGCTCCTCCCTATCCATGCTCCCCTCATTCGGGATTTAATTACCTCTATGCCCTACAGCTCAGAGCATCTACCCGCTCCTCTGGAGCCTTAGATCAGCAGTCACTCTTTTCACCTCTCAGCTTCTGCCTCTCTTTGGCATAAGAGTTTTTTTAACGATTTAATTAACTTCTATTGTAATATCTTCATTTTTTTCTCGTACCCTCCCTGCCCTCTCCATCCGGAGTCTAGCACGTTAACTTGTCGACGATTCAGTTTGCCCAGCCCCCGCTCTCACAGCTGTAATCCATCCAGGAGGCTTGCAGGAACAGGGTCTTCTTGGCCTCTTGGACTTTCGCTTCCAGTGCAGCGTCGTTTGGGTCGCCTCCGTCAGCAGCCGCTGCTCCGGTTGAAGTGGCCGCCTGGTCAGCTTGGGCCGCAGATGCCGGATGCTGGTGATGCTGGTTGTGGTGGTGATGATGATGGTTGCTTCCGTGAGCCTCGATGTCTGCTTTGAAAATTGATTGCAGCATTCGGTCGATGATGCTTTCGATGTTGTCGCCCTCGAGGTCCAGCAGCAGGGTGGCCTCCTTGAGGAAGCGTTCGATGTCCAGATTCGCACGGATTTCGCTGCTGAAGTCTTTCAGCGGAATTTTCTGAGCAGGGAAAAATTGTTTCGTTTTGAGCAATTTATAAGCAACTATGGAGGAGAGTCAGGGTGAGGCTAAGGGCTAGCGTTAAAGAGTCAGGGTGAGGCTAAGGGCGTTAGCTGTTAAAAGAGTCAGGGTGAGGCTAAGGGCTAGGTTAAAGAGTCAGGGTGAGGCTAAGGGCTAGGTTAAAGAGTCAGGGTGAGGCTAAGGGCTAGGGTTTAAGAGTCAGGGTGAGGCTAAGGGCTAGCGGTTAAAGAGTCAGGGTGAGGCTAAGGGCTAGCGTTAAAGAGTCAGGGTGAGGCTAAGGGCTAGCTTAAAGAGTCAGGGTGAGGCTAAGGGCTAGGCTTAAAGAGTCAGGGTGAGGCTAAGGGCTAGGTTAAAGAGTCAGGCGTGAGGCTAAGGGCTAGGGTTAAAGAGTCAGGTGAGGCTAAGGGCTAGGTTAAAGAGTCAGGGTGAGGCTAAGGGCTAGCGTTAAAGAGTCAGGGTGAGGCTAAGGGCTAGCGTTAAAGAGTCAGGGTGAGGCTAAGGGCTAGCGTTAAAGAGTCAGGGTGAGGCTAAAGGGCTAGCGTTAAAGAGTCAGGGTGAGGCTAAGGGCTAGCGGTTAAAGAGTCAGGGTGAGCTAAGGCTAGCGTTAAAGAGTCAGGTGAGGCTAAGGGCTAGGGTTAAAGAGTCAGGTGAGGCTAAGGGCTAGGCTTAAAGAGTCAGGGTGAGGCTAAGGGCTAGCGTTAAAGAGTCAGGTGAGGCTAAGGGCTAGGTTAAAGAGTCAGGGTGAGGCTAAGGGCTAGGGTTAAAGAGTCAGGGTGAGGCTAAGGCTAGCTTTAAAGAGTCAGGGTTGAGGCTAAGGGCTAGCGTTAAAGAGTCAGGGTTGAGG
>NIVC01002419.1:0-30150 GCA_002269645.1 Macrostomum lignano
CCCAGTAGCCTTTCTCGGGCTTGAAGACTTCGTGTAGGTCCGGGTTTGGATGAGATGTGAGCCTGTCCTGAGTAAAGGCGGGGCAGTCATAGATGAAGTGCTCCGCATTCTCAATACCGGAAAGGCAGATGGACGGATTTCCCCTGATGCCAGTGAATCATGACCTGAGAGACTCATTGGTCGTATGCTCGATCATATACCGCCTGCGAATTCGCACCTTTTTTTTTTTTATTAGAGGCAGGGGGGTTGTGTGCACCCTGGCGCACTTTAAGCGACATTGGCACACAACCGGCGAGAGGCATTACTGCCCATTCCGCCGATCCCCTGAGCAGGCATACAAGTGTGCGGATACGTACGCAGGCACACACTCACACAGGAGTGTACAGCGGCCCTAACTTTATATTATCGTTAGGCATGTACACTTCACTGCGCCTTGGGGGTTGGCTCTCAAGGCCGTTAATTGCACGAGCAGAGCCAAGCCGAGATTCCAATTCAGCCCCAAATTAATGTGACTGCACTTGGAATCGAGCCTGGGTCGCTGGCACACCAGAGCAGCTGCGCTACCGCTGGGCTACGGCCCCCCTAAGGTCGCACCTAAGATGGAGCCCAACTAAACCTGACTAAAACTCCTAAACTCATGCATATATTCAATCTTGGAATCTTTGAGAATTCATTCAAATACGGACACTACTCGCAGACGACGGCTAACCTCCAAGACACAGATAGTGTACCTGCCGAGCAATTAGAAAGTCAGGGCGGCTGTGCACCCTGTTGGAGGGTGTGCCAGCTTACGTGCGCAATGGTTCGGCGAAATGACAGCTAGCAGAGCCGCTAGTAAACTAACATTAACTAGCTAACTACAACCCCCTTGTGTCTCGAAACTTCAGAAGGCTCTCCGCATCAATCTTTTTATTCGCTACCGTCCGAATGAAGGCTGCATTAAGTGACGCTAAGGTTCCGGCTTCCGGGGAGAGCGGAAGCGGCACAGGAGGGGCTGAGCGGACTCGGCAGCTCAAAAGTAGTTATTCCTCCTCTCCTGCCGTCTCTAGGGGTGGGCGTGGCTTGCTTCGGAATGGCGGAAGATAGCCTGGAGAAACATGGAATTATGGGAGTTATGAGCTAGGCTATGGCCTCAGCCGCAAGTATAGAGGCCGTTGTTTTTTCCCAGAACAGTCATGTCTGCTTCAATTTGGTCAGACTATCTGTTCTTTACCAGATTACTCGGATTAATTCCGCACTTCATCCCTATAAATGCGGTCTTTTTTCTTATCAGCGCAGGCGCGTTAGGCCTTGAAACACAGGAGCAAGGGGCATTAGTCCGTTATGTGGGAAATTAGATTTCTGTGACATGAAGAGGGCAGACCGGTCTCGAGTGCCGGTTCGATGGCGCACGGTTGATCAGGTTCGATGGTGAAAACTGCTCCAGAGAGATGGAGCGCGGAGGCTGAGACGCTAATTAAATCGGCCCGAGCTTTCACCTCCGCACTGGGCTATTCCCGGCCGCCTCCCACGGCAGGCCAATCGATCATTGAAGCCTCGGCTGCCGGTTCTCGGCGCATGTGAAAAATGTCCCGTCTATTCTATCTGTTTGCTTTTTGCTGCACGATTTTTATCACCTGAAGTGTAGTTAGGGAGAGGTGACACGAAAAAGTACGAGAGTACTCCACTGTGTGCACTGCTCAAGGACTGAAAGGCATCGCGATTGCTCCTAAATTCTGTGTATTACAAGTAGCTTCTAATATCGGGTGTAAAGAAGACCAAGATTAGGTGTTAATAGGACCCAAGATCAGGCGTAAATAGGACCCAAGATCAGGCGTAAATAGGACCAAAGATCAGGTGTAAATAGGACTCAGATCAGGTGTTAATAGGACCCAAGATCAGCCGCAAATAGGACTCAGATCCGGTGTTAATAGGACCCAAAAGCCAGTGCAATAAAGGCCCACTGCTTGAACAAGGCTGTGAAAAATCGTTCACCGCAAACTGCAGGCCGTACGGCAAGTTT
Source organism: Macrostomum lignano (assembly GCA_002269645.1). Taxonomy (NCBI): domain Eukaryota; kingdom Metazoa; phylum Platyhelminthes; family Macrostomidae; genus Macrostomum; species Macrostomum lignano. The sequence continues at coordinate 2,003 of NIVC01002419.1, forward strand.
CGGATTCGAGAAAGCTCAGCATCAGCAGCAGCAGCAGCTGCAGTTCCGTCAGCAGCATAACAGCAGATCTATGAAGCTTCAAAGTCAGCACCAGCAGCCGCTGCCCGAAGGTCCAGAGGACGGCGACTTCGATGAGGAAGCCGAAGCTCAGCAGGCGGCTGCGGAAAACAACGGCTCTCGCCAGCAGTTCGGTGAGCTGCAGCAGCCGCCGCACCCGGCGCAACTGGTGCCTCCCGACCGGCAGTTGGGCAGCGTAAAGCGGCACGCACAGCAGCATCAGCAGCAACAACAATATCAGCAGCAGCATCAGCATCAGCATCAGCAGCAGCAGCATCTGCTCTTGCAGCAACGTCGCAGATCGCGGGGCAGCGGCGGCTCCATGGACCGCATCGGCGGAGGCAACGGCGGCGGAGGCGCTGCAGGCGGAGACAACCTAAGCCTAATCAGCGGGGGCAGCCTGGCTATGTACTACCGAAGTCCTGATGGAGTTGGTAAGCGGCCAGCTGCTCAACTGAACCTGTGCACATACCGAGCGTACCATCTACACCTGTTGTGATTTCAACGGTGCTTTCAGAGGGCTGCTGACTCCCCAGTGTCTCACAACGGGTATTGAAGTGTCCTGCAGCGGTCAGGGTTTCAAAAACTTTCCGTTCATGCTACTGCCTTTAGTAGAAGGTCCCGGACATATTTTTTCCTTATCAAAATCCGACTTAAGTACTTAAAATGTGTACTTATCCTGTACACGAGGGTTGCAGCACAGTGGTAGGAGCGTCGGACTCGCGACTTGAAGATCGGGGGTTCGATTCCCGATCCCACTGGAACAATTTGTGTCCGTGAGCAAGACACTTAACTTTGCACTGCTTCTGTTCACCCAGCTGTAAAATGGGTGCCAGCATTAGCTGGGGTAATTGAGGGCGTGTGGCGACCCCCCAGTCTTTGGACTGAACAGCCGTACGCAGCCTTCAGATGCGCCGCGCAATAGCTGCGGCTGAGCTGTCGGTTGCACATCTGGCCGAATTGGGGCAGGTGTAATCAGTATAATAATATTATTATTATTATCATTATTATTATTATTATTATTATCCTGTATGCTCAAATACTAGCAGATGCTAGCAGTGTTATCTAAACCCTGTATTGAGCAACCTGACGAAATAATTGAAATAACCTCAGCTTAATTAAAAAGAAGACCCGACCTTAACTTTTACGACAGAAGGAAATTCAGAAATGCTTGAAGATAATCTGAGAAATCCAGATAATCTGAGTTGATGGAATGGATCAGGCCCGGCCGGGACACCGGGGGGGGGCAGGTTGTTTTTCTAGACTTTTCTGCTTAAGAAAAACACAGGCAGCGGGTCGCTTCCCCTCTAAGCTTCTCGCAGTCAGCTTCATTGTCAGCCTCATCCAACCCAGCTCAACTTCTAATCCCCAAAACGAGGGCAACCCCTCTGTTAATTGGCTGAAGGCGGAGGGAGGGGCATGGAAAATACGGGAGAAAGAGGCGCGTAGGCAGCTGCCGAACGGGCACCTTCGAGCTCATCGACATCGAGCGGCACCGACATGCTCGACGGTCGCAGTGGCAGCGGCGGCAGTCGCAGAGGCCACATGCCGCCGACGCCCGTCCGTTGCAGGGAGATCTACCGCATGGAGAGCGTCCTTAGCAACAGCTCGTATGCCTATTCGAACTCGCTTGACAACAGCGGCAGCGGTCAGGCCACCGCAGTCGAGGACTCGGCGGACAAAGGTTAATCCGTGGGCTGTTGGATGACGTCACTCTTAGGTAGCGTTGCTGCCTCACCGCAAATGCTGGTATGAAGGAGAGTAGGACAGGTATTGTGCAGCAGAATCCAACGAGGAAATCAAGATTCTAAGAAATGAGAGGGGAAAGCTTCTTGTCTTCTCCTGGGCTGTCTTGACTCTTGGAGCAAATAATCCGGAAGCTTTAACGATGCTGTTTTGTTTGAAAAATGGCAGGAAATTATTGGTTTGCTAATCAGCCAAGCTGTCAGTAAATTGCGAGCAGTTCCGCTTGGGCAGCAGCAAAGCAGATTATACCCAGCTGTCTGTTTGCACATTAAAAGTACGTGAGCACTAACAATCTTTCGAAAGAAAGTTTCGCAGGTAAATTATAATTAGTTTCCAATTTGGCGGGATTAGGCTGACACATGGTAATCCCTACAGGGACTATAATCTCAGGCATCTGGCGTCCCAGTGGGAACCTAATTTCTTTCAAGTTCGCCTGCAACACCTGGTTGCTTAGCAACTCAGTTAAAAAGTTTAAATTTTTTATTTTAATTACCATTTTTTAGACGAAACGCTGCCTTGCCTGGTTGTGTCCCGGCTAGAGGTGAGTTGTACTTTTGAGATTCCTTTTACTTCTGAGATTAAATTTGTTATCTATTGGTTAAAATAGTTCATCTTGCATTTCCATTTAAACCCTCACCTCACTCTAACAAAACCCGACCCTTAACCTCACTCTGACTCTGACTCTAGCCCTTAGCCTCAACCTGACTCTTTAAAGCTAGCCCTTAGCCTCAACCTGACTCTTTAACGCTAGCCCTTAGCCTCAACCTGACTCTTTAACGCTAGCCCTTAGCCTCACCCTGACTCTTTAACGCTAGCCCTTAGCCTCAACCTGACTCTTTAACGCTAGCCCTTAGCCTCACCCTGACTCTTTAACGCTAGCCCTTAGCCTCACCCTGACTCTTTAACCCTAGCCCTTAGCCTCACCCTGACTCTTTAACCCTAGCCCTTAGCCTCACCCTGACTCTTTAACGCTAGCCCTTAGCCTCACCCTGACTCTTTAACGCTAGCCCTTAGCCTCACCCTGACTCTTTAACGCTAGCCCTTAGCCTCACCCTGACTCTTTAACGCTAGCCCTTAGCCTCACCCTGACTCTTTAACCCTAGCCCTTAGCCTCACCCTGACTCTTTAACCCTAGCCCTTAGCCTCACCCTGACTCTTTAACCCTAGCCCTTAGCCTCAACCTGACTCTTTAACCCTAGCCCTTAGCCTCACCCTGACTCTTTAACCCTAGCCCTTAGCCTCACCCTGACTCTTTAACCCTAGCCCTTAGCCTCAACCTGACTCTTTAACGCTAGCCCTTAGCCTCACCCTGACTCTTTAACGCTAGCCCTTAGCCTCAACCTGACTCTTTAACGCTAGCCCTTAGCCTCACCCTGACTCTTTAACGCTAGCCCTTAGCCTCACCCTGACTCTTTAACCCTAGCCCTTAGCCTCACCCTGACTCTTTAACCCTAGCCCTTAGCCTCACCCTGACTCTTTAACCCTAGCCCTTAGCCTCACCCTGACTCTTTAACCCTAGCCCTTAGCCTCACCCTGACTCTTTAACCCTAGCCCTTAGCCTCAACCTGACTCTTTAACCCTAGCCCTTAGCCTCACCCTGACTCTTTAACCCTAGCCCTTAGCCTCACCCTGACTCTTTAACCCTAGCCCTTAGCCTCACCCTGACTCTTTAACGCTAGCCCTTAGCCTCAACCTGACTCTTTAACGCTAGCCCTTAGCCTCACCCTGACTCTTTAACGCTAGCCCTTAGCCTCAACCTGACTCTTTAACGCTAGCCCTTAGCCTCACCCTGACTCTTTAACGCTAGCCCTTAGCCTCACCCTGACTCTTTAACCCTAGCCCTTAGCCTCACCCTGACTCTTTAACCCTAGCCCTTAGCCTCACCCTGACTCTTTAACGCTAGCCCTTAGCCTCACCCTGACTCTTTAACCCTAGCCCTTAGCCTCACCCTGACTCTTTAACGCTAGCCCTTAGCCTCACCCTGACTCTTTAACGCTAGCCCTTAGCCTCACCCTGACTCTTTAACCCTAGCCCTTAGCCTCACCCTGACTCTTTAACCCTAGCCCTTAGCCTCACCCTGACTCTTTAACCCTAGCCCTTAGCCTCACCCTGACTCTTTAACCCTAGCCCTTAGCCTCACCCTGACTCTTTAACCCTAGCCCTTAGCCTCACCCTGACTCTTTAACGCTAGCCCTTAGCCTCACCCTGACTCTTTAACGCTAGCCCTTAGCCTCACCCTGACTCTTTAACCCTAGCCCTTAGCCTCACCCTGACTCTTTAACCCTAGCCCTTAGCCTCACCCTGACTCTTTAACCCTAGCCCTTAGCCTCACCCTGACTCTTTAACCCTAGCCCTTAGCCTCAACCTGACTCTTTAACCCTAGCCCTTAGCCTCACCCTGACTCTTTAACCCTAGCCCTTAGCCTCACCCTGACTCTTTAACCCTAGCCCTTAGCCTCAACCTGACTCTTTAACGCTAGCCCTTAGCCTCACCCTGACTCTTTAACGCTAGCCCTTAGCCTCACCCTGACTCTTTAACGCTAGCCCTTAGCCTCACCCTGACTCTTTAACGCTAGCCCTTAGCCTCACCCTGACTCTTTAACCCTAGCCCTTAGCCTCACCCTGACTCTTTAACCCTAGCCCTTAGCCTCACCCTGACTCTTTAACCCTAGCCCTTAGCCTCACCCTGACTCTTTAACCCTAGCCCTTAGCCTCACCCTGACTCTTTAACGCTAGCCCTTAGCCTCACCCTGACTCTTTAACGCTAGCCCTTAGCCTCACCCTGACTCTTTAACCCTAGCCCTTAGCCTCACCCTGACTCTTTAACCCTAGCCCTTAGCCTCACCCTGACTCTTTAACCCTAGCCCTTAGCCTCACCCTGACTCTTTAACCCTAGCCCTTAGCCTCACCCTGACTCTTTAACGCTAGCCCTTAGCCTCACCCTGACTCTTTAACGCTAGCCCTTAGCCTCACCCTGACTCTCCTCCATAGTTGCCTTATAAATTGCTCAAAACCGAAACAATTTTTCCCTGCTCAGAAAATTCCGCTGAAAGACTTCAGCAGCGAAATCCGTGCGAATCTGGACATCGAACGCTTCCTCAAGGAGGCCACCCTGCTGCTGGACCTCGAGGGCGACAACATCGAAAGCATCATCGACCGAATGCTGCAATCAATTTTCAAAGCAGACATCGAGGCTCACGGAAGCAACCATCATCATCACCACCACAACCAGCATCACCAGCATCCGGCATCTGCGGCCCAAGCTGACCAGGCGGCCACTTCAACCGGAGCAGCGGCTGCTGACGGAGGCGACCCAAACGACGCTGCACTGGAAGCGAAAGTCCAAGAGGCCAAGAAGACCCTGTTCCTGCAAGCCTCCTGGATGGATTACAGCTGTGAGAGCGGGGGCTGGGCAAACTGAATCGTCGACAAGTTAACGTGCTAGACTCCGGATGGAGAGGGCAGGGAGGGTACGAGAAAAAAATGAAGATATTACAATAGAAGTTAATTAAATCGTTAAAAAAACTCTTATGCCAAAGAGAGGCAGAAGCTGAGAGGTGAAAAGAGTGACTGCTGATCTAAGGCTCCAGAGGAGCGGGTAGATGCTCTGAGCTGTAGGGCATAGAGGTAATTAAATCCCGAATGAGGGGAGCATGGATAGGGAGGAGCTATCAAGCAAAGCTCACACTCTATTCGGCAAATCTTCTAGGAGGCTGCTGTACGCCCCATCAGAGCCTGCCGCTGTAGTCGCTTCTTCTTCCAAGGCGAAGGCAAGCTGCAATGGAAGCTCTGCGATCCACAAGCCCTTCTGGCCGCCCCGCTCTCTCTTACTCTCTCTACCCCTCTCTGGCTGAAATATGATTAATAAAAGCTCGCTTTGAGAACGAGTTCGCTATCGTTGTACTTTGTGCTTGATTCGCGATATCTCTATCTGCACACAAATAGATCATTGCAGCTAAAGAAGCCATTTCTTGACTCGGCCTAAGCAGGGGCCAGAGAGAGAGAGAGAGAGAGAGAGAGAGAGAGAGAGAGAGAGAGAGAGAGAGAGAGAGAGAGAGAGAGAGAGAGAGAGAGAGAGAGAGAGAGAGAGAGAGAGAGAGGTTTTACCGACACAGGGGCTTCAGCAATGACTGTAGGGTTCTGAATAATGTTAGAGTTGGAGTTAGGGTTAGGGTTAGGGTTAGGGTTAGGGTTAGGGTTAGGGCTAAGGAGCGTTACTCTACCTCTCATATCTACGAGCGTAACTACCAAGCAAAGATTACTTGAGTAGCAAAAACGCGCGATTTTATTCAGCTGACTTTGATTGAAGCAACGTGACAAATCCCTTGAATTTATCCTTGTTCAGATCAGCGACTGGCCAAGACCATCAAGAGTATTTCAGTGATCGACAGTGAAGGCCTAATCACGGACAATAGCTGGCTATGCACGATGTGAGTAATTGAAATATCTGTGTCCCGCATGTCTAGACCACAGAGTGCCCGCTTCAACCACTGCCTGATACATCGCCTCTGTCCAGGTGCTCGCTGAGCGGCGTCAACAAGCGACACGTCGCAATCGCGCGGCTCAGCAGCCCCGTCAACTTGGGCCGCTCGTCCGAGGGCGTGCATTTCATCCTGCTGGTGGTGACGCCGACTAAAGAGGTTCGACTGGGATGCACGATATGCCTGCCTCTGTCCCTCTCCATCACTCACGACATCCCCTCTATATTCCTCTTAACCCTGGGACCTCTGGAGACCTCGATCAGAAATAGACTCAAGCAGCCACCTTGAAACCTCCGTGTGAGCGGCTGTATGAGTGCAGTGCCTGCGTACAGTATTGGCGCGCTTGCATCTGCTCAGGAGTCAGCTGAATAGGCTATTATATATCGATATTATGAGTCGTTTCAGAGACCTTTTTGCTGGTGTTTCTCAGAAGACTACATGTTTGGACAGTTCCTAAGTCCTCTTATAGCCTACTGTATCTCAGTGCGTCGCTGTAACAGTACTGTAGCTCTTTGATTCTAGCCAGTTAGCAACAAACGCGACCCCCTGCCCGCCCACCGCCCCGAGCAGAAGGGCACCAAGAGCGACATCGAGATCGGCCGCACCTTCGCCACAATCTTGGCTGACGCGGACTTTCGTCAGCGACTGATGCTGGCGGAATCCGAGGACGAGTTCAAGTCGATGATGCAGAGCCACGCCCAGGATCTTGGCGAGGAGCAGAGAATCTACAGGCGAAAGAGTCTGCGCACCAAGGACTTCATGACGCAGGCCTTCAGTTATGCAAGTGTCTCTCTCATGTTAATGTTTTCAGTGCCAATGTAAAAAGTAATTAGCCTTCAAATAAACTTAGCATTGGGTTACTCAATCATTTTTCTAGGAAAACAGCTGGCTTCTGTGCAACGGCATCAAAGCTGACATCAAGAGGAGGCTGCGTCACTACCCATCCGATTTTGTCGATGGTAAGACTGTGGCTTTGATTTTTAAACGAGCACAGAACATGCTCCCAAACTCCAACATTCTATCCCAAATTGGTTATTCCTCAAGGCTTCCGTGGACCGAAGACCTTGACAAAGGTGCTATCGACTGTCATCTTTCTGTACTTTGCTTGCCTGTTGCCCTGCATCGCCTTCGGTGTGCTCAACCACAAACAAACCGATGGAAAAATCAGTGAGTAGTCACCAAGTCACAGTGCTAAGAGTCAGTCATTTGCTTTACTCCATAGACTCCATGTGACAAACTGCAAGCCGACCGGAAATTCGCAGGTGTCGAACGCGTCGTTCTGTCGCAGGGCGTTGGTGGCGTCGTGTTCGCTCTGATTGGGGGACAGCCGCTGATCGTGATGTTGACTACAGCTCCCCTGGCTCTCTATACAAGAAGTGAGTGAGAACATAGCTGTTCAATTCGCGTGCAATGTGAGAAAGGAGAATACTATCTTCCTTCATCCCATGGGGTGGGGTAGGGAAGGAGAGAGGACAGTGCGATGGAGTGGGTGCCAGCAGGGGTAGGAAAGGAGAGAGGACAGTGCGATGGGGTGGGTGCCAGCAGGGTTGGGAAGGAGAGAGGCCAGTGCAATCGGGTGGGTGCCAGCAGGGGTAGGGAAGGAGAGAGGCCATGTGCAATGGGGTGGGTGCCAGCAGGGGTAGGGAAGGAGAGAGGCCAGTGCAATGGGGTGGGTGCCAGTAGGGGTAGGGAAGGAGAGAAGCCAGTGCAATGGGGTGGGTGCCAGCAGGGGTAGGGAAGAAGAGAAGCCAGTGCAATGGGGTGGGTGCCAGCTGGGGTAGGAAAGGAGAGAGGCCATGTGCAATGGGGTGGGCGCCAGCAGGGGTAGGAAAGGAGAGAGGCCATGTGCAATGGGGTGGGTGCCAGCAGGGGTAGGAAAGGAGAGAGGCCATGTGCAATGGGGTGGGTGCCAGCAGGGGTAGGAAAGGAGAGAGGCCATGTGCAATGGGGTGGGTGCCAGCAGGGGTAGGGAAGGAGAGAAGCCAGTGCAATGGGGTGGGTGCCAGCTGGGGTATAAGGACTAATTGATAAGTGCAAAGGCTAGGGAAAGACAGCTGATGCTTACCAAGCGAGGTAGAAAATGCCAATAATCTGTCAGACCGCCCAACCAACTCGTTGTCACAGTCATCTACGAGGTGAGCGAGGCGCACGGCCTGGACTTCTTTGCCCTATTCGGTTGGGTTGGAGTCTTCAACGCACTGCTGCTGCTGCTGTACGCCACTGTGGACATGGCCAAGCTGATGCGCTGGTCCACCCGCAGCACAGAGGAGATCTTCGCTCTGTTCATTTCGATCGCCTTCATGGTTGAGGCGTACAAAAGCGTCTACTATGGTGAGCGATGGGGCGGAGCAGCTCTGCGGTAAACGCGTCCGACTCTCGCGCGAATTAGCCAGGGTGTTGTCGTACGATTCACACACCGTGAGGGCCAGCCCAGAAGGCACAGAGAGTGTACATGCTTGACGACTAGAAAGTTAGGGCCGCTGCATGAGCGGTTGTATGAGTGCTTGTTAGTAGTCAGCGGAATGGACAGAGATGCCTCAGCGCTGGTTGTGGGACGATGTCGTCAAAGGCGTTGCGCCAGGGTGCTTCAAGCTCTTCCACAGAAATTATTCAATTATATGTGGATTACTCTCCAAAAAGCAGTTCTCGTTTTGTTTCATCTCTGACACCTATAAAAGCCTCTCACACATATCCCATTGTCCTTCACTTCCCCCAGTCTCCAAGATCTTCATCAGTTTCTTTCTCAGTTTTCGATATCCACTTGCGCCTCTTAGTTCCGAAGTCGCGCCGCGCCGCCAGTGTGCAACAACAAAGGATTCTGCTGCAAGGAAGTAGCAGTCAACAGGCTCCGTATCAATATGCCCTCGCCTCCGCCCCACTCGCCACTCTGTAAATCGATCTGAGTTGCACGCTACAATTGGGGCTCGCTGCTCTGTTGCTCCTCTCTTCCCTCTCGCCTCTCCTCCTCGGCTCAAGCGAAATTTCCGGCAGCTCCGATGCCAAACAGATGAAAAATCGGATCGGTGGTTCGCTACAGCAACAGCTCACACACCGAGCAGTGACCTCTGCACTGTTCCCTCAGCTGGTCGGATTATTACGAGTACAAGCTGGCGCTCTAATCTACGCGCAAAGACAGAAGCAGATTTTCCCAAATCTACGTTTCCCTTTTACCTAGTACTAGTCTTAGTGTGGGATTTCAACCCGTGGAGGTAATCGAGGCTAGGTTTCCAAAAAGATTTGGGATTCCAAATAGAAGGTCCTGGAGTCACGATGTGGAGTCCCAATAACCTGAAGGTCTTGGAGTCACGATGTGGAGTCCCAATAACCTGAAGGTCTTGGAGTCACAATGTGGAGTCCCAATAACCTGAAGGTCTTGGAGTCACGATGTGGAATCCCAATCCGAATTTCAGGGTGTCTCACAGTGCATGGAGTCCAACTGGAAGGGCAACTATTACCTGCTTTTATATTATTGCTCAAGCTTTAGACACAGCGAGTACATAAGGAACTACTTATTTCCTATCCGCAGTGTTCTACGAGAACTACTCCTGCACAAAGCCCGTCGCCAACGCCACTGACGCCGCAAGCATTGCCAACTTGTCGGACGCTCCGCTCATAGCGCCTCTTATCGATAGCAGCAATGCCTCAACGCCAGATCCGGCCGCCCCCAGCTGCAGGCGTGACATCAGCATCCTGTTTCTGATGCTGTGCGCGGGAACCGTGTTCCTGGCCATGTACCTGCTCAACTTCACCAAGACGTGAGAGAACTTCTGCCAGTTTCTGAGATCTTGTTTTGTTGCGGGCAAAAACCAGCGCTGGCGGCAATTCTTCCCATTCCGCTCACTCCTGAGCACATGCCGTGGGAGTTGGTGATTGGATTTGTGCTACTGCATGCACTCTAAGGGCAGTTTCCCTTGCAGATGAGTACCTGATCTGTTAGTCAACACCTTGGCCCATAGCCTGCAGCCTCCTCAACAAGGCAAAGCCAGCGTCATCAACAAGCTCAACTGCTCAATTTCAGGCCCTACTTGAACCGCGCGAAGCGGGAGCTGATGGCGGACTTTTCCCTGCCGGTGGCCGTGCTGGTGATGTCCTTCTGCGGCAGCTACCTGTTCAGCGATGTTAGCCGTGAGTTCCGTGTTGAGTTTCCGCAGATTTCAGTATTTCTCCCGCTGCCCTTTGCCACTTGAACTTTTGAGTGGCAAAGTTTTTGCCCGAAGTAGCTGTGCTTTCCCGAACCTATTTTTGCTCCCGGAAGGATTAGGCGTCTTCAGATCTTGCACTACTGCTGATAGAGATCGAATTTTAATGTGGGATGTGCACACAAATATTTTAAAGATTCAAGCATCTTAGGGACAGGCACGTGTTCTTACTCAAACATATTGGACGTAAGCAAATTCAAATAAGCATTATGAGCAATTCAAGCACACCTGCAAAGACACATTCTCCTGCACTATGAGAATTTCATTGCTTTAGTATACATGTATATTAGATTTGACACTACTGAAAGGTCGGGGGTTCGATTCTGGACCCACGAGGAACAATTTGTGTCCTTGAGCAAGACACTTAACTCTGTATTGCTTCAGTTCACCCAGCTGTAAAATGGGTGACCGCATTAGCTGGGATAATTGATGATGTGTGGCGACCCCCCCAGTCCTTGGACTGAACAGCCGTACGCAATAGCTGCGGCTGAGCTGTCGGCTGCACATCTGGCCATTAGGGCAGGTGTAATCAATTATTATTTATTTTTACTATATTAGAATTACATAAAGGCATTATCAGGCATTACGACTTCCCAGTTACCACACAGAACAGTAACTGCTAGCTACGAAAGAGTAACAAGAAAGAAATGTTTAAAACAAAGATCGGAAATTAGCATTTTAAGATTAGCAGGAATCAGTGCTGCTATGAGACTCCCTCTGTAGGCCTGAGCTAATTTGCATTTCTTGACTTTTTTCTATCTAGATGTCAAAACCTATTCAGGCAGCACTGGTGACGACTCTTCAAAAGTACTGCAGGCACCTTTCACCGATTGGTACACGCGCACTTAAATCCTACTGTCAAAAATTTAGGGGAATTCCACTTACTTGTTTTAAGATTCGAGTTTCAAATAACCACGAAAATTCCATTGAAATTCTGCAGTGCAAAAATTCGAGTGCAAGTCGATTATCCGACTTCAGTTCACCATCGCCACCCCACTGCCGGCGGCCGCCATTCTGGGGGCCTTCGTCCTCGCCCTGCCGCTTTCAATGCTGTTCTTCATGGACCAGAATATCAGCTCGGCCATGGTGAACTGCCCCACCAACAAGTGAGCCAGGCTGTCTGTCTGTTTGTCTGTCTGTCTGTCTGTCTGTCTGTCTGTCTGTCTGTGTGTCTGTCTGTCTGTCTGTCTGTCTGTCTGTCTGTCTGTCTGTCTGTCTGTCTGTCTGTCTGTCTGTCTGTGTGTCTGTCTGTCTGTCTGTCTGTGTGTCTGTCTGTCTGTCTGTGTGTCTGTCTGTCTGTCTGTCTGTCTGTCTGTCTGTCTGTCTGTCTGTCTGTCTGTCTGTCTGTCTGTCTGTCTGTCTGTCTGTCTGTCTGTCTGTCTGTCTGTCTGTCTGTCTGTCTGTCTGTCTGTCTGTCTGTCTGTCTGTCTGTCTGTCTGTCTGTCTGTCTGTCTGTCTGTCTGTCTGTCTGTCTGTCTGTCTGTCTGTCTGTCTGTCTGTCTGTCTGTGTGTCTGTCTGTCTGTCTGTCTGTCTGTCTGTCTGTCTGTCTGTCTGTCTGTCTGTCTGTCTGTCTGTCTGTCTGTCTGTCTGTCTGTCTGTCTGTCTGTCTGTCTGTCTGTCTGTCTGTCTGTCTGTCTGTCTGTCTGTCTGTCTGTCTGTCTGTCTGTCTGTCTGTCTGTCTGTCTGTCTGTCTGTCTGTCTGTCTGTCTGTCTGTCTGTCTGTCTGTCTGTCTGTCTGTCTGTCTGTCTTTAAAGATTCAATCGGCCCGCAGGCTGAAGAAGGGCTCAGCCTACCACCTGGACCTGCTAGTCGTGGCTCTGATCAACGGCTGCCTGTCCTGCGTGGGCCTCCCTTGGATCCATGGCGCTCTGCCGCACTCGCCGCTGCACGTGAAGGCGCTGGCGGATCTGGAGGAGCGAATCGATCTCGGGCAGCACGTGCAGCAGACGTGAGCCGAGGGGGGGGGCTCTCAGAAATGGGGCCTACGATCAGGAAACAGGGCATTAATTTGGATAGATAAGCAGCCTCTGAAAATAATGATACCCTGGAACACTGAGACTCCGCAGCCTACTGATGAGCTGGCTAATCTGCAGGTGCGGAAAAGTAGCGAAACGGGTCATCTGAGCTGCTCAGAAATTTCTTCTTACGTTTCGACCGGCTAATTGCAGACTGAGCTGCTGCAGGTATTCATGCAGCTGTGCAGCCAGTTGATAAATAGTATTGAAAAATATTATCTATCAATCCTAAACTAAACCATAACCCTAACCTAAACCATAAATCCTAAACCATAAATCCTAAACCCTAACCCTAACCTAAACCATAACCCTAACCTAAACCATAAATCCTAAACTAAACCATAACCCTAACCTAAACCATAAATCCTAAACCATAAATCCTAAACCCTAACCCTAACCTAAACCATAACCCTAACCTAAACCATAACCCTAGCCTAAACCATAACCCTAACCTAAACCATAACCCTAGCCTAAACCATAACCCTAACCTAAACCATAACCTTAATCTAAACTATACCCCAAGTTAAAAGGTACCCCCCAACCCAAACCTAACTTAATCCCTCCACTAAACCCTAATTCAGTCAAACTATCGTGCACCCAATGCAGAATAAAGTGAACACAAGCGCCAGACTGGGAGCTGAGTTTGTAAAGTCAATTCCAGTTGAGAAAATTGAAACCAAATTTATTCAAACATTCAACCCAGGGTCGTTCGCGTCCGAGAGACTCGCATCACGGGCATCCTGGCAAACTGTCTGGTGGGCCTGTCGCTGCTGATGTGCCCCAGCCCGCTCAGCTACATTCCCGTGCCCGTGCTGAACGGCTTGTTTGTCTGCATGGCCATCACCTCCGTCATGGGCAATCAGCTGTTCGAGAGAATTCTACTGCTGTTCACTGAGCAGGTCTGGCTTGACAATAATTTTTCGCACTTTGCATTCCTGCAACTTTGGCTTTCTATAAATTTGTTTACCAATGCCAGGCTGCCTATCCGCCATCGCACTTCCTGCGTCGGGTGCCGCAGCGCAAGGTGCACATCTTCACGCTGTTGCAGCTGCTGCAGTTGGCCGCCCTGTGCGCTGTGGGCTTCAGCGGGATCGCCTACGCCAAGATGGTGTTCCCAGTGCTGCTGGGGCTGCAGATGCCGATCAGGTAGGGGCAATTTAGTATGAGAAGATTAGCGTCAGGGACCGTCACTGTTTGTATTACAGGGGTAGGATTTTGTTTTTAATGTACATTGCAGGGCACGGAGTGGGGTAGAGATTTATCTTCAATGTACATTGCAGGGGCAAGGAGAGGGATAGAAATTTGTCTCCAATTCTCTAATGTAGATTGCAGGGGCACGGAGTGGGGGTAGAGATTTGTCTTCAATGTACATTGCAGGTGCACGGAGTGGGGGTAGAGATTTGTCTTTAATGTACATTGCAGGTGCACGGAGTGGGGTAGAGATTTGTCTTTAATGTACATTGCAGGTGCACGGAGTGAGGGTAGAGATTTGTCTTCAATGTACATTGCAGGTGCACGGAGTGGGGGTAGAGATTTGTCTTTAATGTACATTGCAGGTGCACGGAGTGGGGTAGAGATTTGTCTTCAATGTACATTGCAGGGGCAAGGAGAGGGATAGAAATTTGTCTCCAATTCTCTAATGTAGATTGCAGGGGCACGCAGTGGGGGTAGAGTTTTGTCTTCAATGTACATTGCAGGGGCACGGAGTGGGGGTAGAGATTTGTCTTCAATGTACATTGCAGGGGCACGGAGTGGGGGTAGAGATTTGTCTTCAATGTACATTGCAGGTGCACGGAGTGGGGGTAGAGATTTGTCTTCAATGTACATTGCAGGTGCACGGAGTGGGGTAGAGATTTTTCTTTAGCCAAAAACAAAACAAAGACTTCAAAGAACCTTCAGACTTCAAAGACTTCAAAGATTTCAAAGAACAAAACAAAGAAAAACAAAGACTTCAAGACTGCCACTCATTAATTCGCAAATTCAGGCACCTGCTGATTCCGAAGCTCATCGACGAAAACTATTTGGACGCTCTGGACAAACCAATGTGACCTCAGATGACCTGCCAGCAGAGACTAATATTGATTCATTGAAAACCCTATGCTGTTCAACTAACTTTGACCGCAAGTCGGCAAGCACAATGAGTTTCTGCTTTTTTCAGTTTGAAATTGCACGCAATGATTTTAGATATTTTCTCGACTTTCTCGCACATATTTATTGCGCTATTAGTCTTAGTAGAGAGCCAAGCACAGTCTTTATTGATGTTATACTTTATAACGGTGTTTACTGTACCCAGAGGTCGCAATATTTCTTAACTCTGCGGAATCTCATTTAAATTTTCCACTTTCCTACTAATAGTAGCTTGCGAATTCGTCCTAGGGCAGAAACAAACGAGCTGTCCTCGCTGGAACGCTGAATACTCGTAAGACAATGTTTAATTTGAAAATGAAACTGCGAAATTCAAAATTGTTGAGCTGCTTTATCTTTGCAAAGCAATTGTCGAAAGCCTCCTTTTGCTTCATTTACTTTACTTTCATTGAATTCGTATGGGTTAGATTAGCAATCCATTCTATTCCTGCATCCTTGTGGGCTAGATTAGCAATCCATTCTGTTCCTGCATCCTTGTGGGCTAGATTAGCAATCCATTCTATTCCTGCATCCTTGTGGGCTAGATTAGCAATCCATTCTATTCCTGCATCCTTGTGGGCTAGATTAG
Organism: Macrostomum lignano; assembly: GCA_002269645.1. Lineage (NCBI taxonomy): Eukaryota > Metazoa > Platyhelminthes > Macrostomidae > Macrostomum > Macrostomum lignano. Next base: position 17,215 of record NIVC01002419.1, read on the forward strand.
CAATCCATTCTATTCCTGCATCATTGTGGGCTAGATTAGCAATCCATTCTATTCCTGCATCATTGTGGGCTAGATTAGCAATCCATTCTATTCCTGCATCCTTGTGGGCTAGATTAGCAATCCATTCTATTCCTGCATCCTTGTGGGCTAGATTAGCAATCCATTCTATTCCTGCATCCTTGTGGGCTAGATTAGCAATCCATTCTATTCCTGCATCCTTGTGGGCTAGATTAGCAATCCATTCTATTCCTGCATCCTTGTGGGCTAGATTAGCAATCCATTCTATGATTTCATAACCATTGTCCGGGTTGCCATGCAATCAGCTATAAAAACAAGAGCAGTACTCCAATTTACCATAGACAGCAAGTTGATGTTCGAAGATGAACCGATTTTGCCGATATTTAAAGCACCAGATAAAGCTGATAGGCATTGAATAAAAAGGACAATTTGCTCAGCAAGTCAACGAGGCCCCAACGAGGATGCCGCCAGCTTCGCAGCAGACGATTCTGTTCGGCAGGTACGACCTGCTAGCTAAAAGCGACCTCTTCAAGCGGAACTACGGAACTGACTTCGCTGGCTTCAGTCTACAGAGTAGGCGGCCTGGAATTCTCCATGCCGGAGTCAGTCCGGCTCTGTGAGTAGCTCATGCAGCTAATAATTGTTGGTTTCTGAAGGAGAACTTCTGAACTTCTTGAAAAACTTCCGTTTTGGGACCCAACTGGTTATTTTTAAGTACCTGATAGACACCTCATACCAAGCTTGCTGTTTGCTGTTTGCAAACGGAAAAGTCCATCTGCTTTCTACTTTTGTACACTCCTAGAAACCCTTGGTCCGATGACAACGGTACCAAGCCCAAGAAGCGTCCCAGAATCACTTGGGTCACCCCATAATTGTTTCAGAGTCAATGCAGGTAACACAGGTAAAACTTGAAAGAAGTGACTCTATACGACTCTCAAATGACGAGATGTCACGGTAAAAGTCGCCAAAAAGTCGTCAAAGAATCGCCTAAGAGTAAATTTAAGGAGTTTTATTGTCTGCGACTCTGAAACGACTCTAAGACCTAGTGGGTAGAGCGTCGGACTCGTGACTGAAATGTTGGGGTTCGATTCTCGACCTACGAGGAACAATCTGTGTCCAATCAAGCAAGACACTCAACTCTGCATTGCTTCAGTTCACCCAGCTGTAAAGTGGGTGCCAGCATTAGCTGGGGTAATTGAGGATGTGTGCGGCGACCCCCCAGTCCTTGGACTGAACAGCCGTACGCAGCCTTCAGATGCGCCGCGCAATAGCTGCGGCTGAGCTGTCGGTTGCATGCATATCTGCCCACTAGAGCAGGTTTAATCAGTTATTATTATTGTTTTTTATTAGAATCGCTGTAAAATCAATGAGGTGCGTCTAAGCGCATCTGCGTCACGTTATGCACTACTTCGTAGACTCGCATTTTGAATTTATAAACCCTGTTTAGTCTACTTGCGTTAGTAGAAGTTAAGCGCCAACACGAAGACTCTTAGACGACTTTTTCGCGACTGTTTTACATTTCTACAACTTACCTGATGCGCTCACGACTCAACAGTCGCCTCGCCGTCACATTACATTCGTTTGAGTGGTTAAAAAGTCATAGGAGTCGTATCAGAATCGCTAGAGTAGTCACTAGTGAGTTGTTTGCTAGGACTCTAGAAATTCTTTTCACGGTTACGTTTTAAGCGGGTAACCTAACTACTGGTTTGACTTTCTTTCTCTAGACTGAAACTACTAACAGTAGCGTAAAAGCAAATCTGCAAATCACGTAATTCTACCCCGATAATGAGCCCTGATAAATCGCAAGTTCAGTCAGAAGGTGCGCCTTGCCCGCAGCCTGTCCAAAGTGTTCGACGCGCTGGGCTTCGTCCGCTTCGACGAGGAGCAGCAGACGGACTCGGACGACTTCGCTCTGGCCCGGATGACGGGCACGGGCCGGTTGAACATGCTGTGCCTGACCTCTGCCAAGTTCGGCTTGTCGCTGAGTGAGGACCGTACAGTTTCCATACAGTGTTTAATTGCTCATAGATAAACTTAAGGCGTGGTTAATCGCGAACTCGGATGTGTCGCGTCATTGAGCAACAAGGAATGTGAAATTCCCCCTGTTTGGAGGAGTTGTAACAAGCTGTTTTGGTAGTGTAGCTCAGTATTGTAAGAGTTCAAAGTAGGGATTTGCCACCGTTGATAAGTATTGTGCTGATACTTTATAATGCGAATATAAATTGTGTAGTAATCATGCTATCGACGCTAAATTAACTTCCCTGCAAGGCTAAAGCTTGTTAACTCAATCTGCTTGCACCCTGACCGGCAGGCGGCCCAGAATTTCTAGTGATTCGGCCCTATGTGCATCGCATGTACTTCCTGTGCAACAAATGGGAGCTGATTAAATCGATGAGGCAATCGGAGAAGCGAATGCGAACCAGCGCTCGAATTTACCTAACCGGTTCAGGCCGTGAGTTCACGCATCTGGAATTCACGCCGCCGACCATAAATTTGAACAATTGTCAGCTTGAACAGGTGCTCGGTAAATGCTTCTGACATAATATATGCTAATTGGCGCTCATTAGTGAATTAAGCATAATTAATTTGTAAGTTTTTTAAACTTCTTATTTGCATTTTAGTCGAACAGTCTGGGGTTTATCTTGCGAAGCCAGCCTGGTATGTTGCATTTTTGAATGCCATTTGATTTATTTATGATTTATACTGCTGTCTGTCTGCTTGCTACTCAAGCTCACAAGAGCCGAAACTCACTGCAGCGGCCGCATGGGCCATCAGCAGCAGTTGGTTCGAATCCGTCCCGATTGCGTGCAAGGGGATTTGCTGGACTTTCTGCGCAGCAGTCAATTTCTGGAGATGAATCGCTCCCAGGTAATCTTGCAGCGCTACATTGAGCGGCCTCTGCTTGTTGACAACGAAAGTTTGATCTGCGAGTTTACCTGCTGGTGGTCAATGCAAGGCGGTACACTGTCAAAGGCTCGAAAATGAGGTCAGAACTGAATTTGTTGTGTTGGTTTTGTAACGGGTCTGTTGTTGTGTGATGGTTCTGTTGTTGTGTGACGGCTCTGTTGCTGTGTGACGGTTCTGTTGTTGTGTGACGGTTCTGTTGTTTTGTGACGGTTCTGTTGTTGTGTGACGGTTCTGTTGTTGTGTGACGGTTCTGTTGTTACTTTGATGGCTTTGTTGTTGTAACAGTTCTGCTGTTTCGCCGGTTCTGTTTGTCACAAAATAACCTACCGTTGTCATTTGTCTCTTCAGCACCGGCTACTTCACCTTTCTTCATCCGGGTTTTCTCCGCCTGTGCACCGCCGTACAACCCAGACCACCCGGACTTGGCAGTTCACCTCACCAACCAGAGCGTTCAGGCCAAGCACACGCCCGATTTCGGCCAGCTGAAGGAGGTCACCACTTGGTATCCCGACGAGCTCAATGAATATTTAAACAGAAGGCATCGGCTGCCGCGGAAGGTGAGGGAGTGGGATAGCGGCTATCATGAGTTTGCGAAGCCACTGCCAGGCATTTTTACTATTTTTAACCCCTCCGCTCCTTGAACCTGTGCTGCTCCCTTAACCTTCTTTTTAATTTTTTATTAGAGACTTTAAGCGACATTGTCACACAACCGGCGAGAGGCATTACTGCCTATTCCGCCGACTCCCAATCCCCTGAACAAGCGCACGGATACGTACGCAGTCATACGCACAGGCACACACTCACACAGGAGTGCACAGCGGCCCTAGTTTTATTTATCGTTAGGCATGTACACTTCATTGTGCCTTGGGGCTTGCCCTCAAGGTCGTTAATTTTTACAAGCAGAGCCAAGCCGAGATTCCAATTTAGCTCCAAATTAATGCAACTGCACTTGGAATCGAGCCTGGGCCGCTGGCACATCAGAGCGCCGCGCCAGACCACTTAGGTTACGGCACCCCTTCTCTTTGCCTTCAGTGTGCCTCCAACTCAAAACAATTGCTCGCACAGGACTGGGCCAGAGACGAGCTCTACCCGAAAGTTGGCGCCATTCTGGGCTACGTGTCGGCCGTGTTTCGGCCCAAATTGGACGACCGCACCAGTTCACTCAGCAACAGCTTCCGCATTATGGGCGTCGATTTTCTGGTTGACGAACAGCTTCGAGTCTACTTGCTTGAGTTCAACTCGCACCCGTCCTGGAGCCGGCAGACTTCGGTGCTGAATCAGCTGAAGCCGAGCCTGTGGCTCGAGGCTGCCTGTCTGACCAGCGAAACGCTGCTGCGATTCCAACGCAGACTGCCCGTCAGAGACGCCGAACTGGTCACGAGGCACAACTTTCGGCTCATCTATTCGTCTGAAGAGCCTCTGTTGGCCAGAAAAAATGTTGCGAAAATGTACGTATAGTCAAAGGTGAACAGGTAACTGCTTGAAGACAGACCCAGCATGGGATACTCGGACTTGGAAAAATGTTTTATAGCAAACACTGTATGAAATCAATACAAGCATCCAAAATGATGCCGACAAGAGCTTGACGTGATGGCTATTAAATATAAAAAAACAAACTGTATGCTGGAAAAAAGTTGGAAAAAGAAACTCACTGAGCATATTTTTCAGTAAGTTTTTCATCCTCAGATTGTCGGATGCTATGCTAGCTACGCTTCTGTAAAAGTCTTTATTGCTGACTAAAAAACATGCAATATACGCTGATACATATTTGTTTTTATCAAATTGCTATAAAATATACAAGAGACTGTAGAATCTGGTTTCAAACCAAGAATTTTGTGAGCTATATAGCATCCTTGACTCTCTTTGAAAGTTATCGATAAAACCCGAGATCGATTGACATCTATGACAACTTCTCCATGATGCCGACAGAGACCGACATACAAAAAAGCCTGTGTAAATTTTCAGTTCACTCCCATCCTCGTCGCCACTGTAACAAAGTCTGTTTGGCTTGCAGAGAGAAAAATTAGAGCCGGCCAAGCCTAGCTCTCTCAATACATACCAGTTTATTTTCCAGCCTGACTAGGCTGACCAATCAGCCGCTACCTCTGGCGTGTTCGCGCTCTAGAGTACGCACATGCGCGAGTACAATCCGAGAGAGAGAGAGAGAGAGAGAGAGAGAGAGAGAGAGAGAGAGAGAGGGAGAGAGAGAGAGAGAGGAGGGCGCCTCCAATCTCAGGCACGGACGCGGTACATGTAAAAAGGACAAACAAGTCAAGATGATTTAAGTTGCCGATATTTCGAATTAGGTAAATTCTTCGTCAGGGCAAATGAAAAGTAGCGACAAGTGGTGTTGTAAAAGTTATTAAATAGGCGGGTTAGAGGGGAGAGAGAGTAGGCAGGTAGATAGAGAGCGTACGGTATGTACACTTGGTGTGAGTCGATAAAACACTATTAGAGTTGAAAATGCAAAATAAAAAACAGTGCACAAATAAAGTGAACCGCACGTGGGCTGCAGCGATCCTACACACGAAATAAATAATGGAATAGTGCGACTGCACCGGTGTCTAAAAAGGGGAAAGAGTGACTCTAAGCACTTTACAAAATTGACCTCAATAAATAAATAAGCAGTAAATCAATAAATAAATAAATAAGGTGAAAGGCCCTCAAAAACTTAAAAAAGAGCAATTGTACGATAAGCAAAAGAGTAAAAGTAAAAAGTGTAATAAAAAGTACAGGGTGTCAAGAAACAATAGAAATGTTGATGCAGAATAAATGCTGAGAATATACAAAAGCTGTGCTTGGGCTAGCGATGAGAATAAAAAAATTTCTAAGAAAGGAGCAACAAAAGGCTTGGTAGGTACCGGCACGGTCTGACAAAGGTAAGTAGAAGGGAAAGTGAAGTAAAAAATCAAAAGGAAAAAATACAAAAATTCAATCAGTGGTGGACTCCAGTCGACTGGGACAGAGCAGCTGCCGGAGGTTCCGCCCTTTGGTGTAGGCGGGCAGCACCGGCGCCTCGCAGCACCGGGCCACGCGGTCCTTCACCGCGGCCACCAGGGCGTCCGACCTCGCACAATGGGGCAGGATCAGCGGGATGGCCGGGTTGTGCAGCGTGCCGGCAAGCTCGTTGACGCCGTGCGGGGTTTGAGTCTTTAACACCTCGATGAGCTTGGCCTCGTGGCGCTGCCGCCGCTCGTTCGCTCTGGGTCCCGTGCCGTCACGAGACCAGATGCCGGTGAAGGCGAAGTCCGCCAGACTGTGGCCATCACTGGTGAAATGGCGGGCCACCGGAGTGTCACGGGCGTGCCGGATGTCGCCGATGTGCGCCAGCATGCGGCCGCGGATGCTGTTGGCGGTCTCGCCTACGTAGATCGTGTGGTCGCACCGGCGGCAGAACACGGCATAGACGGCGTTGGTGGCGTTGCAGTCGATCCGCTGACTGATGATGAGCTGGACTGTCGTGGCTGCTGATCCGGGGCAGACGGAGGCGAACCTGGCGTGTGCCTGGCAGCACCTGCACAGCCGGGTCGGGTTGCACGGCAGAAAGCCGAATTCCCACCGTCTCGTCGGGTAGAAGCCCAGCTCCGTCAGCATCTCGTACTTGATCGTGCGCAGGAACCGCCGATTGTAGCCCTGGTGTTGCACCAGACTTGAAAACAGCCCGGTGCACGCTGCGTCGAAATCGGCCATCAGGGAACACCGCCGGGCGTATCTGAGGAGCTGGGACTTCACCACGCCCCGGAACGTCCGCTTCGGGTGGAAAGAGTCGCGGTGAATGAGCGTTCGGCTGTCGGTCGGCTTAAAATACACCTTAGTTGCCAGGCGCTTAACGTCACCCTCGCGGTCCCAGAAGACGGTGGTATCCAGGAAGTTGACCTCGGTGCTGCTGTAGCTCAGCTGCAACCTGATGTTCGGGTCGAGGCCATCCAGGAGCTCGTGGAAGCGGACCAGCTCGTCTCTCGTTCCGTGCCAGACGCCGAAGATGTCGTCGATGTAGCGCAGCCACAGGGCGGGCTTCTGCGGGCTGAGCTCCAGGCCCCGCTGCTCCCAGTAGCCCATGTAGATGTTACTGTAGCTGGGCGCAAACGATTTTCCCATGGCCGTGCCTTTCACTTGCAGAAAAAATTTGCCATCGAACTCGAAGTCGTTGCGCTCCAGGTTCAGCTTGAGCAAACTGAGGAGGCTCGCGTCCGGGCGCCGGGCGTCCGGGTGCTCTCTGAAGGCCCTCTGTACGCACTCGAGTCCGGCCGCGGTCGGGATGTTAGTGTAAAGGCTGGCGACGTCCATGGTGAACAGAAAGGTCTCGCCCCGCGCCGGGCAGGTGATGTCTCTGATGGCCGCCTGGAAATGATCGGTATCCCTGATGAAGCTGGGCAGCTGGATGACGATCGGCTGCAGGAAGCTGTCGATGAAGCGGCCGCTGGCATATGATTCGCTGTCCACGTCAGACACGATGGGCCGGCCTGGCGGGATGTCGCCGAGCGGCCACGACTCGGCAGGCTTGTGAATCTTTGGCAGGATGTAAAAGCGTCGCGTCCGGAACTCCTCCTTCGGACAGAAGGCGGTGAACTGGCGTTTGTCGATAAGCCTGCGGTCCAGTAGCGACTGGAAGACGGCGCGGATTCTCTGGGCCGTGAAGCGGTTGATCGGCTCGTTCAGAGGCCGGTAGAAGGCCGGGTCGTCCAGCTGACGCAGGCATTCACGGACATAGTCCTGCCGGTCCAGGATGACCAGCTGGCTGCCCTTGTCGGCCGGCTTGATGACGATGGACTTGTCTGCCCGTAGATCTCGCAGTGCCTTCGCCTCCGCCTGACTGATGTTAGGAGCGTTCCTGCAGTCCCGGATGTTCTCCCTGACGTCGTCCAGCTCCGCCAGAGCGGCTTGAATTTCGGGCCGGAGGCGGCTCGGATCGATGCTGGCCGTTGGGCGGCGGGGAAGCGGCGGACCGTCGTTCACCGTCAGTTCGCGCTTGAAGCCGCGAGCCGCCGACACGGCCAGACGCTCGCCAAAGTCGCGGACGCCGGACGCCAGTGACTCCGCCGAGGTGCACCGAGGAGCCACTACGAAGGACTGGCCGCGCTCCAGCAGTTGCAGTTCAGTCGGTGCGAGAGCGCGGCTGGAGAGGTTCGTCACCCTCAGTTGGGGGGGCCCATGGCTCGCCCCCGGCCCGCTCAGTTTTTTGGAAGGTCGCCCACCGTCTCCAGGGTGACGGCGAACGCCCCATCAGCAGACTGTCGCTCCAGGCTGATCTGGTCCCGTCGGAATGTCAGGACCTTGGTGTCCAGCGAGATCAGGCTGACAGATCGGTAGCTGCTCAGGAGCTGGTTCGTCTTGCGACAGTTACTCTTCTGGAGCGCCGGCGCATCGGGGGGCACACGGTCTGCACCACCCAGATTGACGCGCCGGGGAAAGCCTTCCTGATGTTGGTCAGGCTCATCTTCCAGAGCTTGGCGATGGAGAAGTCGAAGCTCTCACGGTGGAGGTCGTTGTTGCCGGCCCAGACGATGACGCGGCCCGTGTCGGGACTCGCATTCTCCACCTTGCTGATGTTCTTCAGGTAGTCCAGCGTGAGGCCCGGGAAGCAGTGCACCTCTAGGTCTGGCGAGGCCAGCTTCACGAATTCCACGTTCTGGTCAGCGATCACCAGAGTGGGCTTCTGCTTTGACCTCAGCTTCCAGTGCTTCTTGGCTCCGTGGTGGTAGATGACTTTGTTCTCCCGTAAGCTTCTGGCAGTCTTCGACGGTTGCATGAGGCTCCCGGAATCCGGAGAAGCAGATGGGGGCCTCTTCCTGGTGGCCGCCGGGGTTCCAGAGTCAGCGGCATCTTCGCTTGTCCGGGCGGTGACAGTCTCTGGGACACCAGTAGACGTAGTCATGGGGAGGGATACCTCCCTGTTTGTCGGAGTCTCAATTGAGGCACAGTCCTGTGCGGATGGCGCCGTAGAGTTCTCTTCATAAGCCGTCGAAGCTGACGAGGCCGCCGATGAAGCCGCCGGTACAGTCGCCGCCGATGAAACCGCCGGCGCAGTCGCCGACGAGGCCGCCGACGAAGCCGCCGATGAAGCCGCCGGCGCGGTCGCCGACGAGGCCGCCGACGAAGCCGCCGATGAAGCCGCCGGCGCGGTCGCCGACGAGGCCGCCGACGAGGCCGCCGACGAAGCCGCCGATGAAGCCGCCGGCGCGGTCGCCGACGAGGCCGCCGACGAAGCCGCCGATGAAGCCGCCGGCGCGGTCGCCGACGAGGCCGCCGACGAAGCCGCCGATGAAGCCGCCGGCGTGGTCGCCGACGAGGCCGCCGACGAAGCCGCCGATGAAGCCGCCGGCGCGGTCGCCGACGAGGCCGCCAACGAAGCCGCCGATGAAGCCGCCGGCGCGGTCGCCGACGAGGCCGCCGGCGCAGTCGCCGACGAGGCCGCCGACGAAGCCACCGATGAAGCCGCCAGCGCGGTCGCCGACGAGGCCGCCGACGAAGCCACCGATGAAGCCGCCGGCGCGGTCGCCGACGAAGCCGCCGATGAAGCCGACGAGCCCGCCGACGAAGCCACCGATGAAGCCGCCGGCGCAGTCACCGCCGATGAAGCCGCCGGCGCGGTCGCCGACGAAGCCGCCGATGAAGCCGCCGGCGCGGTCGCCGACGAGGCCGCCGTTGAGGCCGCTGGCGCGTTAGCTCCAGTCACGAAGGTGGACATGAGCTCCTCCGACGCCTCCTCGATGATGGAAGCCAATGAACTGGACGTAGGTGGGGCAGCGGTCGAAGCTTGGGAATGCGTCGTGGCCTGGAGCTGCGTATCCGGTTCACTCAAACAGCCAGCCAGTGCCTTGAACCCATGGGTGTGCAGGCGCTCCATCACACCGTCAAGGATGCGGGGACTCCAGGCTCTGCCAATCTTGTTGGCGGCCCACCGGATGCCTATGAGCCAGCCGGTCTTGAATTCATCCACCGGGCCAGATAGTCGAAGCTGCTCCAACTTCTCGGCCACCGCTGCGAACTGCGTGCCGTAATGCGTCCTCATGTCCGCCGTTGTGTGCACCAGCCACTGTAGGGCGTTGGATTCAAAGCGCTGGTGAGTCTCCTTGCTCTGGAACGCTGGACAGAGGAATAAGGTCAGGCTATCTGCCTTCCTTCGGACTGTCACTGGAGCTGCCGGGCGAGACCAGTTCTGCAGATGGTGGTGGATCCTGCACAGTCCTTGCACGCTGCCGCGACTTGGTTGCTAAAGGGCTGTTGCTGTGGTCTTGGCGGGGGCAGAGTGGCAGGCTGTCTGGGCCTTTCAGGTCGTTCACTGTTTCTCTGAGGTTCAGCTTGACGTCCAATGCGTCTCCGACTGTTGAACCACTGACGTTGCTGACGGAAGTTAGTTGCTGAGCTCATGTCGTCCAAATGAATTACCGGTGCTGGCCAAAGAGAGAGGGAGAGAGAGAGAGAGAGGAGGGCGCCTCCAATCTCAGGCACGGACGCGGTACATGTAAAAAGGACAAACAAGTCAAGATGATTTAAGTTGCCGATATTTCGAATTAGGTAAATTCTTCGTCAGGGCAAATGAAAAGTAGCGACAAGTGGTGTTGTAAAAGTTATTAAATAGGCGGGTTAGAGGGGAGAGAGAGTAGGCAGGTAGATAGAGAGCGTACGGTATGTACACTTGGTGTGAGTCGATAAAACACTATTAGAGTTGAAAATGCAAAATAAAAAACAGTGCACAAATAAAGTGAACCGCACGTGGGCTGCAGCGATCCTACACACGAAATAAATAATGGAATAGTGCGACTGCACCGGTGTCTAAAAAGGGGAAAGAGTGACTCTAAGCACTTTACAAAATTGACCTCAATAAATAAATAAGCAGTAAATCAATAAATAAATAAATAAGGTGAAAGGCCCTCAAAAACTTAAAAAAGAGCAATTGTACGATAAGCAAAAGAGTAAAAGTAAAAAGTGTAATAAAAAGTACAGGGTGTCAAGAAACAATAGAAATGTTGATGCAGAATAAATGCTGAGAATATGCTGGGAGGAGAGAGGGGGGAGGGAGAAAAGGGTAAGAAAGGGAGAAGGAAGAGAGGGGAGGAGAGAGAAGAGAAGAGGGAGGGAGAGAAGAGGGAGAGAGGGAAGAGAGGGAGGAGAGGGAGAGGAGAGGAGAGGGAGAGAGAGAGGTAGAGGAAGAGAGGGAGAGGAGAGAGGGAGAGAGGGGAGAGGGAGAAGAGAGGGAGAGAAGAGGGAGGGAGGGAAGAGAGGGGGAGGAGGGAGAGGAGAGAGGGAGAGAGAGGAGAGGAGAGAGGGAGAGGAGAGAGGAGAGGAGAGAGGGAAAGGAGAGGGAGAGGAGAGAGGGAGAGAAGAGGAGGGAGAGAAGAAGGAGGGAGAGAAGAGGGAGAGAGGGAAGAGAGGGAGGAGAGGGAGAGGAGAGAGGGAGAGGAGAGGGAGAGGAGAGGGAGAGGAGAGGAGAGGGAGAGAGGGAGAGGAGAGAGGGAGAGGAGAGAGGAAGGAGAGAGGGAGAGGAGAGAGGAGAGGAGAGAGGAAGAGGAGAGAGGAGAGAGGGAGAGGGAGAGGGAGGGGAAGGGGAGGAGAGAGAGAGAAGAGGGGGAGAGGGGGAAGAGAGGGAGAGAAGAGGAGGGAATAGAGGGGGAGGAGAGAGAAGAGAAGAGGAGGGAGAGAAGAGGAGAGAGGGAAGAGAGGGAGGAGAGGGAGAGGAGAGAGTAGAGGAAGAGAGGGAGAGGAGAGAGGAGAGAGGGGGAGAGGGGGAGAAGAGAGGGAGAGAGAGGGAGGGAGGAAGAGAGGGAGGAGAGGGAGAGGAGAGAAGAGGAGAGAGGAGAGGAGAGAGGGAGAGGAGAGGGAGAGGAGAGAGGGAGAGGAGAGAGGGAGAGGAGGGGAGAGATGGATAAGGGAAGGAAAGGGAGAAGAGGGAGAGGGGAACAATGGGGGGGGGGTAGAATGAGGAGAGGATAGAGAGAGGGGTTGGGAGGTTGAGGAAGAGAGAGGGAGAGAGAGGGAAATGGGGATAGGGGGAGTGGGTATCCTGTTGGACCGCAAGCGAAATTTGTGAACAGATTCTACATATATAAAGAAAGATTTCACTAACAACAGCAAGCAGTTAACACGACTAAAAGAAGCATGAGAGTAGCTATACACATTGACACGAATGCAGCTACATGTACAGCTGACTAAGCGCAGATTAAACCCAGAGCCAAAACGCCAAACCAGATAGCTAAGCTGTTAAACACAAAACCGATACATAGCAGCCGAAGTTAGGCAAGGTTAAGCCAAAAGGGCGCCCCCGACCCCAAGCATGTGAATCAGTTATAACTGGCAGTGTAGCCTCCAATGCGTCATGTGTATGCTAAGAGAAGTGTGAATGAGAAATCAAATGGAAAGTGAATGCCTTGCTGAATAGCTAGTCACAAATAATTGAAGAAGAAGCAACAAGAAGATAACACAAGGCAAATTTTGCTTGGATTCTTGGCTTGCTATCTTCTTATGAATAACAGCGAGGGAGAGAGGCGAGATATGAGAGAGAGAGAGAGAGAGAGAGAGAGAGGAGAGAGAAGAGAGAGAGAGAGAGAGAGAGAGAGAGAGAGAGAGACGAGAGAGAGAGAGAGAGAGAGAGAGGAGAGGAAAGGATAGAACGAGAGGGAGAGAGAGAAGGGGAGGAAAGGAGGAGAGAGAGAGAGAGGGAGAGGAGAGGGCAGAGAGAGAGAGGGAGAGGAGAGAGGAGAGAGAGAGAGGAGTGAGATATGGAGAGAGAGAGAGAGAGAGAGGAGAGAGAGAGAGAGAGAGAGAGAGAGGAGAGAGAGAGAGGAGAGAGAAAAGAATAGAGGGAAGCGGGAGAGGAAAGAGAGAGAGAGACGGAGAGGGAGAGAGGTAGAGTAGAGGCGAGTAAGGAGACGAGGGGGAGAGAGGGAGGGAGAGAAGACAGGAGAAAGTGGGAAATATGAGACGGGAAGAAGGACGGTAAAGAGAGCAAAAAGTAGAGATTGAAGCCAAAGAATTATTAACACAGAAACCCCAAAAAGAGAAAACAGAAAA